>JANHFR010002098.1:115908-127117 GCA_032468015.1 Mimophis mahfalensis | reverse complement strand
TTTAATATGTAAGCCGCCCCGAGTCCTTTGGGAGAGAGGCGGCATATAAATTCGATTAATAAATAAATAAATAAATATTAAAGGCAGGATATAAATAAACACAGAAAATACTGATTACCTGAACTCTACATTTAGCCAGTTGATGATTCTACAGGTAAATAAATATTCAGATTCTTCTAAACTTTGAGTTGTTTCTATCTACTTTCAGCAAAATGAGCTCTTCTACCCAGCTGTATAAACATTTGAAAATTAAAGTAACAAAACTAGAGAAGACTTTTTACAGAAACTAAATGCCTCCAGGTAGTAATTTCTAGTAATTGAAAAAGAGTGATAAGAAATGGAAGTTGCATACTGTAACTTTTAAAGTCAAGGCAAAGTCTGGAAGACCAAGAAAAAAAATCTTTACCAGACCTGCCTTGAAGCCAATCAAATCTGCAACAGAAACTCTATAGGCCGCTGCAAATGACCACCCAAAATATTTAGCTGATGTTGGAGTGGTTGTCCACTTGTCCACAGAATGGCATTGCTTATATTGGGACAGCAATCAGAAGGAAACCTTTTCTCCAACCTCTCATCATCTAGAATGTAAAAGGAAATTTTGATAAAATATTTTAGAAAAAAAGTCTCTTGGATTGTTGAAACAAAATTTGAATGGTTAGGTCATGCAACATGCATTTGGAGAAAGAAGGACAAAATGTTTCAACAAAAGAATTCCTAGAAAACCATTAAAATAATGTTTGGAATGGCCATCACAGTTCCATCAAGCTTGAGCCTTATTGAAAATCTGTGGGAGAGCTCAAATGTTGCATGCAAAGAGATATTATTCAATGTTTCTGAAATAAAAGTGTTCTGCAAGGAAAAGTAGGGGGGGGGGGAAAGAATTTTCAAATTAAGAACTGAAGGACTTTTAGTTGGCTAGAGGAAATTGAGGAAGCTGTTATTTTTTCCAAAGAAAGTGTTACAAAGTGCTGAATGGAAGGGTGTGCAGACTTTTCTACCTACCATGTCCTCTGTTTTCCTATTTTGTATCTGTAAATAACTGCACATAAATATTAAATATGCATTAAAATTTGCAGAAACATGCCACAATTAAAGTGTTACATGTGGCAGTGCTGCCTCTGTTCACTGAGGAATCTTTAAAGGATACAATTTGATCAGAGATGCCCACACTTTTTTCCTGCAACTGCAGTAAAGCTCATTTCTTATGGCCAACAAAACCACCTTTGCTTTTCAAGAATTAATCTGAAAATGTTACAGGTTGCAAGATTAAGAGGGGTTTTGGTTTGCCCGATTGGGAATTATACTACCAAGCTGCAGGGTTAACATGGTTAAAAAAATGGGTTGAACTGGGGAGGGTGGCAGCAGTAAAGACATACAGTATGTTTTACCCAAACTGGTTTTTCTTTTCCAAAAGGCACCTGTTAAACTACCTCCAAAAATTTTTACAGACCTAAATAAAGCTGTCGGCCCGTCACCTTCAGAGGGCCTACAACACATTCGGCGGGAGGGGCGGCCCGCATCTGGGGAGACTGTTCCGGTCGATCGACGGTCTATAGTGGCCATATTACAGGGGTGCGACCTGAATGACCCTGTGGCTCCTGACCTGGGAGATCCTGTGGTCCCTGCTCCTGTGGTCCCTGCTCCTGTGGTCCCCGCTCCAGCACCTGCCGCTCCTCATCGATTGCCCGCCGCCCTCATCCTGCGGTGTATGATGCTGCCGGCTCCCTCACCTTCGGGACTGGAGCCATTGAACATCCAGCTGGCATCGCCTCCCTATACACTCAGACTTCCGAGGGGGGTTTATAGAGATGGGGTGTTATATGTGGAGCCCCCACTGTTGCGGGGCAGGGTGTGGGGGCGCCACCGGACACCACAACCACGTTCGGGGAAGAGGGGTGCTTGAACAGGGAGGGGGATCTGTTGTGGGGTTTAGTTAATACGTTCGGGTTTTCTGTTTCGGTTTTGCTTTGCGCATGCGTCGGGAGTTTGTTTTGGGTGACCACACGGTTTGCGATTTTAGAACTGGCTAGATCCCGGGTGAGCAGCATCGTGTTCCACCCGGTGTTCTCTCTGTACCCCCCTGTACCCCAAATAAAAGAGTTCTGGATAACTTTCTGACTCTTGGAAGTATCTGGGGTGACGGCGAGACAAAAGCTACAGCAAAATTTATTTGGCAAGAAAGAAAACCAAGAATAAAGAGGAAGATGATGCGGGAGGTTAAAGAGAAGGGAGGATTTGGAATGCCTAATTGGGAGACATATTATCAATCTGCTCTTCTTGTGGGGGTAAAGGAATGGGTCACGCTGAGGAACAGCCGCCTCCTTACGATTGAGGGGCATGACCTTCAACAGGGATGGCATGCTGCTCTATGGCATGACAATGGGGTGCAAAATAGCTTCTTCACATGGCACTGTCTCTGGGGTATCTTAATTCAGGGATGGGGAAAAAACAGAAGAAGGTATTATGTTAGGGTCCCTAGTTGGTTGTTTACCTTAGAGGTGCTGACTTACCCCACGCTGTTTAATTTGGAATGGAAACCAATGTATAAGGATTTGATTGATAGAAACAGCATGCTGAAAACAAGACAAGGGCTGTTGACCTAGGGGATACAGTTGGGCTGGTGGGCCTATCTACAGGTCCAATCCAGATATAGGATGGATCAGGATAGTACGGTATTGGAATTGCAAGAGCTAGACAAAATTCTACTGGGTGAGGACAAGGATATGATGTCTAAATGCTACAAATTACTGATAAAAGTGGAAACGGAAGACGAAACGGTGAAAGATTCAATGATTGCCTGGGGGAAAAACTTTGGCTATCCAATTTATTTAGATAAATGGCAAGAGATATGGGGTAAAAATTTAAAATTAGTAATGTCAACATCATATAAAGAAAACATCATTTTAATGCAAAAATAGATGTTTATTAAGTATTTACAACATAAAAGACAGACTTTAACACACATTTACCAACTGGGGGCAGATCCACCCCCTACACAGTGGAAAAGAAGAGCGCATGTTAACCTCCCAGTGCAAGTTATAACCATATCCAACTTAATATATTCGTACTATTTCCCAGACACTTATCATACAGTTTCCTACATGAACATTCAACTACAAATGGCTAGTCTAAATGATACTTCTACTTTGTTCCCTTTAGTAGTGTTCCCTCTACCCAAGTATACCATCTATCCCAGCTCTTGTTAAATATCGAATCCTGTTTATCTTTTAATACATATGTCAATCTATCCGATTCAGCACAGTGCAAAATTTTACTAATAAAGCTGGTCTGATGGGATATCTTTTTGCTTCCAAACATGCACATAGGCTACTCTTGGTGATATGTACAAAGAGATACCATTCTGCCTTTCCCACACCCCCAGGATTTATCCCCAGCAGGTACACCTCAGGCTTCAACTGGAATTTCATCCCTCTGATTTCCAAGAGCCAACTTTTAACTTTCTTCCAAAAAATCTTTTCATGTGTGCATGTCCACCACTGGTGAAGAAAAGTGCCTCTGGCTGAACCTCATTTCCAACACTCTTCTGGGGCCCCAGTAAACATCTTCACGATCCTTGCAGGTGGAATATGCCATCTATAAATAATCTTATACGTATTTTCTTTGAAGGATGTTGCCAGTGTCATTTTTATGTTTTTATTCCATATTTGTTGCCATTTGTCTAAGTCCACCAAGTATCCAAGATTTCTCCCCCAGGCAATCACTGAGTCCTTAACTATCTCTTCTGCTATTGTCCGGGATAACAGGAAATTATAGGCTTTTGAGACAGACTTCTCTTCTCCTTATAGCAGGATTTTATCGAGCTCCTGTGTGGAGGTGTACACTCCACATTCTACCTTGTCCCTTTTAAACCTTGTCTGAATTTCAATATATGCTCACCAATCTATACTAACTCCCCTAGACTGTAAGTCTAATTTAGATCTAAGATTGCCCCCCTTGTCTAATAATTCCTTGTAAGTCAATACCTTATCTGGGTTATACACAGTCAGATATGTTATTGCTTCTAATACTGCAAATTGAGGACCCAGATTGTTGGGGGCAATGTGCTGACTTTGTAAAAATGCCGCTAATAGGCACGCATATACTAAAGAAGGAAGGCTATTGCTAGGCGCATTGAGTTGTGCTTAACAGATTGTAAGCCGCCCTGAGTCTCCGGACAAGGGCGGCATATAAATTGAACCAAAGGGGGGAAAAAATGGTTAAGGATATGTACTTGGTTAGAAAAGATGACAATGCAATATATTGAGATGAAACCTGAGATATTTTTATTGGGAATAATGCCTGAAACTTATAATAATGAGGATGCATATTTGATTATTCATGTATTAACTGCAGCAAGAATTGTATTTACACAAAATAGGAGAATGTGATGATACCTACTGAAGAGAATGTAATAAGTAAAATTTTGGAATGTGCAGAAATGAATAGGCTGACACTGGCAATTAGAGAGAAGGAAGATACAGAATATTGTAAAATATGGGAGACTTTTTACTGTTGGTTAGGGGAATGATATAGAAAAGAGTAATAGAATTTTTTTTGAATGTTTAATATGTAAACATTAGGGTAAGGATAATTAAGCATAATGGATGGAATGTAATGAAAATATGAATTATATTAGCACATATCAATTGTAAACCACTGTGATACACTGTTTGATGGATGATGTCATATAGAATAAAATAAAATTCAGAAAAAAACCCCACCCTTGCTTTTATGCAAAAGTAAGTACTTAAATTCTGTTAATCCTATTCTTTAATACAGCCAATCTTACCCCTATCCTCCCATAGGAAGTGCCACAGAGTTCATAAGTATTACTGCCAGGTAAGTAGAAATACAGCTCTGTTAAATGCAGTTTATAACCACTTCCAGAAACCTCATGTGCCTGTTAAGAGATGAATTTAAGGACTGAATTCCAGGGTCACTGGCAGTGGCTTTTTGATAGATTGGTATCAACCTTGTGTTGTGATGTGGTAAATATTTGGGGGACAGTTTTTTAAGCAGTCTTTAATTATATCTAAAATCAACTGAAATTACTAGAAAATATGAAGTTGCTGATATGCTTTCTAGAATAGACTTTCCCTCCTTGAGGTGCAAAACACTTTTCCATAGTATTGACAAGATCATGGAATAAGGGAGAAAAATTTACACTCTACTTTCTGTGCACAAAAGGGTGTTAGTTTTTATTCCAATAATAATCATATTATTGCAAGGATTAAAAATGGAACAGTGTGCTGGTACTCTCTGTCATATCAAAGCACATCATTTTTCCAATTAGCAAAGAGAAAAAAAGTGTTGAAAATACTAACTGTCATTAACCGTGGATAGAGAGAACCAAATTATACAGGAATAGATTAAACATGTTTCTGAAAAAAAAAAAAAAAGCTTGAGAGAAAATATACGTTTAAAATAGCATTTTCCCATTTTAATTGCTCAAAGTTTGCCAAAGTTTCCAACATGGCCAAGAACTGGCAGGAAAGGGATTCAATTTTACTGATCATTTGGAAAATCAAAATATCTCATGTAGAGATTCTTCCAGATTCCTTCTCTAAATTTTTATTTTTCCACTTCTGGAGGCAAGTTGTTTCACTGACTAATTGTTCTCACCCTCAGAAAATTTCTCCTTAGTTCTAGGTTGCTTCTCTCCTTGATTAGTTTCCACCCATTACTTCTTATCCTACCCTCAGGTGCTTTGGAGAATAGCTTGACTCCCTCTTCTTTGGGGCAACCCCTGAGATATTGGAACACGGCTATCATGTGTTTATTTTCATTAAACTAGACATACCCAATTCCAACAAAGGTTCTTTATATGTTTTAGCCTCCAGGCTCCTAATCATCTTTGTTTCTTTTCTCTGCACTCTTTATAGAGTCTCAACATCTTGTTTTACATCATGGAAATCAAAACTGGACGCAATATTCCAAGGGTGGCCTTACCAAGGCTTCATAAATTAATACTTCACATGATGTGAAGTGGGCGACTTTCTTGCTTTGATTTTTATTATCATTATTATTTAGAATTATTTGGTCTCCGAAAATACTAAGGACATGGCCCATGATGTCAGAATACCACTGGAGTATAAAGGGCCATAGTTTTCAACCCGTCTGTTAACAGAGAAATAGGTCCTTCATTTCTCTCTTAAAATACTTGACTCCCCCGGACAAAATAGGAGTCAGAATTTGGCCTTGCTTACTTTAGTAGACATTAGTAAATATTTAAGTATCTGAGAGCTGTGTTAGCTGGGAAAGGTGGGAATTCTAGTCCAGCACAATAGGAAGAATTAGGTTGATTAGAGTTACTTTATACTACATAAACAAAATTAATGGTTCTAGATATTGCTGTCTGCCGGGTTGAGTCAGAAAGAAGGGGAAGATAAGTTACCTGGTTTTGAATGTAGGCATGAATCCGCTCTAGCATTCCTTCAGATGTATATTCATAGGGCAAGTAAGGATCAACCTAGAGGAACAGAGGAGGAAAAATATGGACATGAATCTGTGAAAAAGTTATGAAAAATGTGGTATCCTGTCATTATGCTAGAATGTCTAACTTTCCACATGAAGCAAATGAAGTATAAATAAGCAAGCCTGGCTGCATTTACAATCTTTTCTTCAAAAACTTATCTTTTTTCATAATTAAAAGTGAAAATGTCACTTCATCCTCTTTTATCTTTTAGCAGACCTTTAAACAGTCTTTGGCCAGGCAAATAAAACTATTTGATCTACAATGTAAAGCTACTTAACAGTTATATATATTTGGTCAGTAATTGGATTGAATTGCCTTTTAGTGCAACTCTTAGAATTTCAGCAAGCGAACTGAGATTCCTGTTCATTTCAGGAAGGCACGTTGTCCAAGCAAATACTCTCTGACATAGAGAATGCACTTGGTGTATGTGGAAGAAGTACAATGCACACACCACAAAAATGTAACCTCCATTGCTGGAGCCACCTCCTAGTTCTCATGCAGGTTCTCATGTAAAACTACAAAGGCAGCTTTGCATTTTCAGAAATCTGATGAAATTGGTGTATTGATCAAGTCCCAGATTTTGCAATTACATGTAGCCATATGCTGAGATGCAGAGATCCTTCAGATCCATTCACCAATATGTTCTGATCAAAACCACCGATGCCAACTGCATATTAGACTGCTGGCAAATTCTGCTGGGCCTGGAATATGAAGACTATTCAGTTTCAAGCTTACCTCTCAGCAAGCCTTAGCACACATTTTCTTGCCCTCCCCACTTCTCTTCCTTCTCAGAAATACCAACAAGCCTCCTGTTTGATCTGTCAAATATACTCATGATGGTAATGACAGCAGATGCTTGCAACCATCTGCTACCAGCAAACAATTGGATGAAGTGTCTCCCTGTATGGCAAGAAGGCCAACAGCAAACAGATTCACTAGGATCAGTGGTTCTAATGAGCCTATCTTTCCTCTTTTTCCTTTCCCTTTATTAAAAAAAAGAAAGAAAATAAAGATCAAAGCTGATAAAAATATGCCAGCAGAGAGAAAAAAAATCAAAATACATGTAAGTAATAAAGGTGTTTGGCATTCTTTCTTTTATCCAAGGCCTGTTGAATACCTTGGTTAATTCTGTGCTTCTAAAGCATGCCAGTCTAACTATGAATCCTTTGACCCTGAGGGTCTTTGAGTCTTTAAATAGTTTATTAGTGAGGAATGGCCACAAGATGGATGCTCTCTTTCATGGTCTTTGATCTTAGAGCTTCTTGACACTTTCTGGCTATTGCTTCTCATTTGATTTTCAGAATGTAAACTTCGAGCAGGTCCTTCTGAGGAGCCTTCAGATCCTGACTAAGCACTTAATAATTCTGTTGATTTTTCCATTGATTTAGATTTGACAGCAGACAAGTCCTTGAACACCTCAGCACGTTGTCCTGAGAGGAATGTCTGTTCACACAGCTTTTTAAAAGATGTTACCAAAAGAAATGTCCTCAGGACTACTGTTTACAAGCCTTTTCTCAGATATTCTGCTTTCCCGTTTTAATTGGTTTTTCTCTTTAATAAGAAAGAAGAAACAATGGGAAAATATGGAAGGGTTTCAGGGGGGGCATCTCCTTTCTCGTGAAATTCAAGGACTGAAGCAGAGTAATTACTGATTAAGGACCCTGCCTGAAAGCAACAAAACTACATCAAGCCTACCAATCTATAAAAAGATTGTGCTTTCAGGTTAAGTAGAAGGCTCTACATTGGGAACCAAACCAAGAAGCTGAACTGTGATGTTCAAGAATACTTCCATACAACCAGTAGTGGGATTCAAATTTTTTTACTACTGGTTCTGTGGGCATGGCTTTTAGGGCGTGGCTATGCTGTCAGCCAATCAGAGGTGATATTTGCCAGTTCTCAGAACCAGTCAAAATTATTACTACCAGTTCTCCAGAACCTGTTGGAACTGGCTGAATACCACCTCTGTGTACAACCATCACTTCAACTCATAAACCAGTTGTCAGAATTCTACAACTTAGGTACTCTGCAAGGTGGCAATATAAGACCAGCTGCATTCTATCTTATGTTCTTGAGGACTGACAACTGGGATTCATCAGATATGCATAGACGTCTTTTCTGTAAGGTTCAACCCCTCTGCCAGGAATTGAATTCATGGAGCGTGTATCCATTAAGATGACTACTTACAGTACATTAACTTTAGGAGTTATTGAGGTCCTAGTGCTCAGTGGGGTTGCAAGAAGGGATACATAGAATTTATCAAATGGTAAATACAGTGCAAATAAGCATTCTGAGAGAAAGGGAAAGATTTCATTATAATGTAGGATGGCCGACTCTAACATCTATACCTCTCTGAAACTATAGAGGGAATACGGATGTCCTAGAACAGGGGTATCAAACTCACATCGTCATGACAGCATCACATGATGTATCAGGACTTTCCCCCCCTTTGCTAAACCAGGCATGGCTGTGGGCAGCACATGACACATCCAGTCTGTGGGCCAGGAGTTTGACAGCCCTGGCCTAGAAGGACAGGAGAAACAACTGCTACCAAGATAATGATAAGTGGGCTCAAGAAAATAACTTGAAAAAACATCTAAAATTCCTCCTAGTTCACAGGAAAGTAAAGTGGGAGAGGGAAGAACTGTACAGGCAGACTTCTGAGATTCTGTTACTATAGATGTTACAATAAAATTAGTTCTAACCTATGAGGCATTGGCTTCTCAGTCTGGTCTACCCTTTTGTAGGGTTGACAAAAAGCTTAAAGGAAGGTGCATTGTAGAGATCATTCTAACCATGTGATGAAGTTGACAAGGGCTTCCTCCAAATGGCCAGATAAGTAGTACAAGAAAGACAATGCAGATCTCTGGATCTCCAAATCCTCCTGTGTTGCTACCGAGCCAGAAACAAATTCGTTCCCATTCCCCAAGGCAGAAGCTAATATAGGGATAAAGGGGGTGCGATGTTGACCCAGGAGTGACATCAAAGCAATTTAGGTTGTCTCTTTAGCTGCCAGGTGTCCTACTTGAACTCAAGATGGAATTCATCTAGGACTGTTCAAGTCCTACTTGAACAAGAGAGGGTAGTCAAGGGGTAGAACTTATTTATGAAAGGCATAAAGTACATATTTTGTACATAGTCAGAGCATCAACAACCCCTGAAACAACAAGCATAGCATTTCAATTCAGTCTTCTTTGCAGCGTCTGTGCAGATGGAGTAAAGACTGAATAAACATCTTCCTGTCTGCTATAGAAAATAACCCAAGAAAGAGAACAGACATTTCCAAGTTTTATCAGCAATTGTTCCTTTCCCTATCCACCAACCTTCCATTCCCCCCCCCCCTTTTTTTTGTTTAGTATGTTGAAAAGGGAGGAAGGGGGCACTGAGCAGTCTCAGTGGATATTTCACATTTGGAGTTTAAGTGTTATTGAACCAGAACATCAAACTGTATGTACAAAGGGATCTGTGTCACAGAAAAAGATTAGCATTTAAATGGAGAATATCTTTAGTTCCCAAATCCAGCAGGCCTAAAGAAAGAAGAGGGAGACACTAACGTTGCATCATTAAGAAACACGAAAACTGTCCTGCCAAACTCCAGCACTGTGAATGCTAAATATTATGGGTGCTTGAATCTACTTTGTTCACTCAGATTCTCCCCATAACTGCAACATATGGCAACCTTTGTGGCTTTCATTTAGGAAATGAGAGGGAGAGGAAGGAGGCCAAGCTAAATTCCTGGTGGCTAAGGGCTTTGCCACTGCCTTCTCTAATTACTTTTCCAGTCCTGGAATTTTTAGCAGGTTGGGAGTGGTTAATTCTTTAAGTTTGGTTTAGTGATGAGACCTCCTCTTTCATGTCATAACTCTGTTGTAAAAGATTGCTTTCTCAATGGTCCAAGGACCCCTTCTATAACCTTTTAAGAAGCAGTAGTGTCAGGCTCTTTAAAAAAAATATTATTTTCTCCCCCAGATCTTCCCAGATTCCAGGGAACAATGTGGTTTGTAAGTTATGGATTAGTGTGGAATGTGATTCCAGCCAACTGTAGCCATTCAACAAACCTAGTGTAAACAATTGTATGATTCGAGCTATTGAAATTCCGGTGAGTTTACTATTCTTACACAGAATCCTTGGAGCCTCAAAATGCTGCCTTTATTGGGACAGCGGCTATCATTTCAGCAAGAGGTACATTAAAGTAATGGCTTGGAGTCTTAGCATTAATAAAAAGTAGAAACTCCTCCCATTATGGAGCAGTCAACATCTAGCAGAGACTTTATTCAGATTCTCATCATAACTTCCTTTGTGCAGAATCAATTCCAGATCAATTGCAATGGTCAAACCTTGGGGCTAAGCGGGAAATTTAAAACCTTATTTTTCTTCTGAAACCGATCCATTCCCTGTTATTTAATATTAAAATGAAGTGGAGCACTTGAGATGCCTACTAATACCAGTTGTGTTCTTTTCTTCTAAACTGTCCACCAACTCTCTGGATCAGATTTTTGGGTTCTGGGGAAGAAAGTACTGGCAATCAATCTCTCTTCTATCAAAGAGAGTGTTGTGAGCCAAACTCTACTCAGGAAGAGCTTCTGTCAGTGATAATTCATGCAGCTCTTACAGGTCTACTGAAAAATCACTTTGAAATGAAAAAAATGACAATTTGAGTCGACTGCAAGAACAATTAATGGAAGTTCCTCCCCCCCTCCCCCCCAAAGTTGTGAGCACACCATAACTGGTTTTTAT
>JANHFR010002098.1:94133-105902 GCA_032468015.1 Mimophis mahfalensis | reverse complement strand
CTGTTTTGAGACTCTGGGAGGGCTGGTTTTTGCCCTCCCAGAGCCTCTGTGCATGCCCTGGGGTGGGCGGGACCAGCTGGTTCCTGCATTTGTTGGTTCCCCGAACCAGCTGATTTTTAACAAGAGGTTCAGGTGAACCAGACCGAACCAGCTGGAACCCACCCCTGGAGCCATGGTGGTATAGTGGTTAGAATGCACTATTGAAGGCAAGCTCTGCCCACAGCCAGGAGTTTGATTCTGAGTCAGGGTTGACTCAGCTTTCCATCCTTCTAAGGTAGAATGAGAGCCAGATTGTTGGGGGGAAGTAGGCTGACACTGTAAACTGCGTAGAGAGCGTTGTAAAGCAGTATATAAGTCTAAGTGCTATTGCTATTGCTATCCTTGGAACTCAATGATCAGAAGAAGCAAAGCTGTATTTCCACTTACGGACTATCAATTATCCATTGTCATACAGGCCCAGCATACTCAAAAACCAGGTGGATGAGTACATAGATCCTTTCTATTGCTTTTAAAAACTATTTTATTTCTTAGTTGGAATGGGACATTTTCTGCATTGGTTTGACATGGTTTTTATGCAGGTTATTTTCAGGAAATTGTGAAGGTTGTTGAACTACTCCTTTTCCCACTCCTGTTGTGTCTTGCCTTAAAAGAGGCACAACTCTGTTCATTATATACCTGTTTCAGAATACAACCTACAAGTACAAAAGGGGTGGAGTTTGCATCATGATGATGCAGTTCACATTTAATCATTGCTCCCCATGGGTGCAGCGAAAATATTTTAAAAATCTCTTCTGGTGACATCTTGAAGGAACTTGGAGAGTGAAGATTCTCTACTGCACGGGTGTCAAACTTGCTGTGTCACATCATGTGACATTTCACGATGTTTTTCCCCTTTGCAAAGCCATGGTGGGCATGGCCTGTGCATGATGCATCTGGCCCATGGGCTACCAGTTTGACCCCCCTGCTCTACTGAATCTCCCACTGCTGCTATTTTATTCCCATTCCACCAAACAGCATGGAAGCAGCTTCAAATATTCAGATGCCTCCTCATTTATAGCCTATGTAATCCTGACATAATTTGAATCAAACTGGCCTGCCCTTGAATTTTCAAATATGATTTAATCATAAGCCCTTTGAATCCCTAATACTCAATCTGAATGTAATCAGAGCTGATTTGCACAGGCCTAATAGGAACTTTTACCAGGAATATGGGATTAGCAATTATTGTACTTTCTGGCACATGTGCACTTGGAAACAAGCCAGTTTCGCTATAATATATGAAAGCTCTCATACTAGTCCCTAAAACATTCTCTTTAATAGCATCTCAGGTGAGCTGAATTCCTTGGCTCCCGCTGATCTTCAGAACCAGGTATTAAAAAGAAGCAACATTTTGCAGTATATCATCTTTGGAACAACAGGGACTAGTTTCTACCCCCTGAAGCAAGTTGAAAGCAAAATGGAGATCAGCCTATTCCCCTCCTCCCACCCCAGGAAAATTGACTTTAATGATCTAGACAAGTTGAAAGGCTTCTGCTACTAGGGAGCCGACAGATATATGTTGAAATTCTGAAGGAAAAAAACTGCATCGCACAGCAGGACCCACATTTTTCAGAAGTTGCCTTTTTCATTTTTCCCAGTAATTTTACTAGCAAGTGAAATACTCATATTTGGAAGTGAGTGCTTAACATGTTTTCTCTCACTGTTGATTAGCTTAATATGGCTAATACTAATAATCATTAAATGAAAGGACAAGCATTGTTTGTTTTTGTTGCATTCGCATTTGAGGAAAAGTAAGCTTCATAGAGCTGTTGGGGTAGGGTGGGGGGATGCCCAGAAGCTGACAGTGAATATATTAATGTGCTGAAGTGTGTGACTGCTTGTTAATGATGAAAAATAACATCAGCCACTAAGATATGGAGGCTGGGATGAACAGTGGTGGTAAGGTAGCCTAAGAAGTATCAGTGGAAAGAAACTATTTGCAAATTAGACAGAATTATAAGGGAGACTGCAGGACTGGACAATCTTTTAAAACTGGGGGAAGGCTGAAGATTATAATGGGCAATTATCCATAGAGGCAAGTATCAGGATTTTCTGGTTTGGAAGGGATTGGAAAGTTGTGTTTTTAATAGTTTTAAACCCATGATAAAGCTTACATTATGCTTTCTATCCCATTAATGGAATAAAGAGAATCAGTTTGATGTAGTAGTTAAAGCACTGGACTGAAAACCAGAAGACCTTAATCCTATCTCAGGTGCAAAATCAGCTGGGTGAACCTGGGCCAATTCCTCTGTTTCAGACCTAGGAAGGAGGCAATGGCAGACCACTTCTGAAACTGTTACCTGGAGTCAAAACTGACTTGCACACACATACACACACACACAAAGCAATGGAATAAAAGACTAGGAATATCGGTCCAAACGTATTGATATAGGATCTAAGGCATTCATACTGAATGCATGGAATGAGAAACAAAGAGAAACCAGATGCTGAACTGATAAAAAAAGATATGCACGTTTGGACCTGTGAAATCACTAGTAGAGTGATAGCCTAAATCTGGCTTCAAGAGTACTACTGACTTGAAGCTAAACAAACTAAAATGAATTATGCACAGCCTAATTTATTGGCTTCTAAT
Organism: Mimophis mahfalensis; assembly: GCA_032468015.1. Lineage (NCBI taxonomy): Eukaryota > Metazoa > Chordata > Lepidosauria > Squamata > Mimophis > Mimophis mahfalensis. The sequence goes on along the minus strand of JANHFR010002098.1, from coordinate 103,270 downwards.
GGATGGAGTCTATATTGGGTAACAGGTTCTTGCAATTCTCCCAGATTTTGAATCCACCATGTATACTAGTAGATACTAGTACAAGGACTTGGGTTGATTGGATCTTAGATGGGGGTAAATCACTGGTGGCTTTGAGATATCTTTGTGGCTCTGTTTCGCTCATCTCCCATCAATTTTATCTTTACTACTGTATATCGAAGATATTTTGTTGTTTGCAAGCCAAATGGACACACTGGAGTCTCAGAAATCATTATAACAAGAAAGAAACAGCTCTAGACCCAATCTTGAGCAACTGCATTCAAACTAAACTAGGCAGGAAAAGATGGGTGTTCTCCAAATATGCACCTGGATGTTTGTTTTGCCCTTTTGTCCCTTTGCAAAATTTGACATAAAAAGCCATGTGTTTTGGCAGCAATGATAGCCTCCTTTTTACAACCATCATCAGGCCATGCTGTGAGAAATGGAGCAGAGGCACATTCACACTGTCTCAGGCAGCACCCCATGTGGGCACCATATTGTTATAATAATGCAACATCATCACAACATGACAGCTAGATTTCTTATGACTCAACCTTGCTACAAGTCAAAACTGCAAAATTTTCACTTTTTGATATTGACAGAAAGAGCAAAATAGCAAAATAGCAAAAAAGTAACAAATTGTGGTCATCATACATGACTGTAGAGTGCTGCAACTGGTCATATATGCAAGCCAGTTGCCAAGTGTTTGAAATGTGACCGTGTGACCATACAGTGCTTTGTGTGGGTTTGTGTGTGTGGTAATTACAAATTTAATTTTGTTTTAGTCCATTGTAACTTAGAATGGTTGTTTAGCAACTAAACTTTTCTAAGCAACCAAAAGCTACCTGTACTAGTGCAGTCTATCAATAATTTACCTACAGTTACCTTAGTACTCATAATTGCTTTGATGGCTGATTCAAACTCCTCTGAATTATTATAATCCACAGTCCACACATGAGGTTTCCCAATGAAATCTTCTGCATAGGGATGCTGAGAGGATACCTAAAATGTACAGAGGAAATGAATTACTTAGCATTCCCATATGGCGCTCTGCGATGGGAAATGTTTCTGAAAATAAGGCAAAGCATTAGAGTCAGAAGAGCTAGTTATGAGATAAGGGTGGGAATGCGTACATTTTGGTTTCCTGATTGCTTCTTTTCCTTAAGGTAAAGGTAAAGGTTCCCCTCGCATATATGTGCTAGTCGTTCCTGACTCTGGGGGGCGGTGCTCAACCCTGTTGCAAAGCCAAAGAGCCAGCGTTGTCTGAAGACGTCTCTGTGGTCATGTGCCTGGTATGACTAAATACAAAAGGCGCACAGAAGGCTGTTACCTTCCCACCAAAGGTGGTCCCTATTTTTCTACTTGCATTTTTACATGCTTCTGAACTGCTAGGTTGGCAGAAGCTCTGGACAAGTAATGGGAGCTCACTCTGTTATGCAGCACTCGGGATTCGAACTGCCGAACCGCTGACCTTTCTGACCGACAAGCTCAGCGTCTTAGCCACTGAGTCACTGCGTCCCCTTTTTCTTTTCCTTACTCTGAATTCATTCCTACTCCTCATTCTGCTTCAGTGCATTCAGCAAAAAATGAAATCTCCATGAGCATTTATACAAACGTTATAAAAATGTTTCCTACTGATTTCTGGCTCATAATTCTTCTGCTGTTTGGACAGAACCAGGGGTGGTAGTTGTAGAACCCACAAGCTCTCACCATCATTCATGATAAGTGAGAATTTGGAAACTTCACAGACATCTAAAGTGCCCCACAGAGGTTCCAAAAGTATGCATTTCATAAGTCTGCATAAACATTTTCATAGACCAAATCTTTCTTTTATATCAAAGAAACTCTCACAAAATAATTTGAGCCATTTATACATTTCTCTAGGTTATTCAAACACAAACATGAATTTGGCCAAAATACCATCCAAATCTCTTACTCATGTATCTATATGCATATTGCAACATGCAGAATCACTTGCTTTATGTAAGCAAAAAATAACACGACACTTTTCTTTAAAAGCATTCATTGGCACAATAATGCATTTAATAATTGGTGACTTAACTTCTTTATTCTGGCCTCTAGAGCAGGCTATGTCTCAAAAGCATTGACACATTTAGTCTGGGTACAAATTACCCCCTTCTGTGTTAGATATCCAAGTCAACAACACGGTTCATGCTCATCAGTTCAGAAATCATAATGCAGTATGTTATGAAAAAGCAAACAGACAAAACAAGCTTGGTTGTAACATCACAAAGCAGACTAACCTCCCTTGATGTTGGTTTCCCTCTGAAGAATTCGTGATTGAGTGAACTGTGGGGTGGATTGAAACGAGCTTGCAGAAAAACACATCCATTAGCTATTGCTTCCAAAGGGGCAGGGCCTTCGTAAGGAAAACCAAAGCCAATAAAGAGCTGTGGAAAGCAAATCCAGGCATTTAGCAATCTTTGGGAGATGTAGGCTATTCAAAAATATTTATTTTCTCCTTCAGTTCCTTGCCTCAGCCAAGGGGAGAGAAATTGGCATACAGCACTCTCCTAAAACAGTTCTGACTGCTCCTCTTTCACCCATTCAGCCGAATGGAGCTTATCGCTGTTTTACTACAAGTGGGAATGAATGTTCCATGAAGTCATTGCTTGGACCTTTCATTGACATGCTTCCTATTGGCTGACCAATCTTCCTTTTTTTCTTTTTTACTGTAAACAAGCCACAGAATGTTTTTCCTATCACTGCCTATGACAATTGCCCTGTACTAACTTCCACATATTAATAATTAGCTATTGAAACCTAATTTTCTCCAATAATCCAGATGTCAAATGATAATTTATAAATGTTCTCTTGCAATTTACTTTAGGCAGAGACATGGTGAACAGTGTGAAATTGAGAAGAGCAAATTTGGTTTCTTTATATTTATCTTTTTTCAGCTAGTCCTTCTCATGTTTTTCATTTCTTTAATCCTTGCATTGAGAAGGCCTATACAATTAAATGGGGCTTCATTCACTCTTGCAGTCTCAGATTCCACACATACAATTTCAAAAGGTTGCACTCATGAAAAAAAGTGTATTATATACTGTAGTAAGAATATGCTTTAAGAGCTATTGAGAGTTAGACTCTCTGCTTGATCCTTGGAGGAAGCTGTTGGGAACTACATCTAAGATTGTGATCTCCCATACACTTTCATAAGTATGAAGTGTTACACAATCCAACTTTGGGAGGGAAATGGTGTGCAATGTCCTATAATTGATGTGTACCCTACCTTTCCTTCCTGAAAAATAAATGTTCCAAGGTTCTGTTTCATTTGTCCTGAGAAATTCTGTTTAGCTTTATTCTGGAGTAGCATGAAAAATCAAAATGATGGCTAAAAGAAAATAATAAGTTTTGAATTCTGCCATCCTCCATAAGGCAATCTGGTCATCTACTGATAAAGTCTTTAACAAATAGTTCTAGTGGGCAGATTTCACTCCTGGAATGCAAACTACTGTATATCTGTGTCCTAGTTTCCCATGGTTCCTGAAAAAAAAATTCCCCAACTTAAACTGTGTTCTCACTTCTCCAACCTTCATAGTTTCACCATAATTTAGAGCAATGTTTCTCAACCTCAATGGCTAGCTGGAGAATTCTGGGAGTTGAAGACCACATATCTTAAAATTTCCAGGGTTGGGAAACATTGATTTGGAGCAAAGACGCAGGCTATCAAGTGCCTGATCCATACTAGCAAGTTAAGCATCTTGCCAAAGGACATTCTCTTCACTGATGTTTTTAATACTACTCCCCTGATGTTTCCACTGTGTTTCAGCTTTGCAATCTTGCAACACAAGGACATCTAGAACCTCTTTCCCAAAGCTTTTTGTAGGTAAGATGAATGCATTCCCATAATTTGTTTCTGTGTTCATGCAACTGCAGGAAGCAAAGCCTTTTTCTGCCAAAAGGGGATTTTAACCAGTTAAACAAACTAGTTAATTTAACAATTAATGAGTGGAATGACTTCAGAAGCTGTGGGTGCTCCATCACTGGAAATTTTAAGAAGAGATTGGACAGCCATTTGATTGAAATGGTATAGGCAGGGGTGGGTTTCTACCGGTTCGGCTCAGTTCAGGTGGACCGGTTGTTAGCGTCACCATTGGCGTTCGTAAGTGGGCCCATGCACACTTCTAAGGTATCCTTTATTGCTGCACGCACATTCCATTAAGGCTAGAAAACAGCTGAGATGCAGCAGAGCTGAAAAATAGCTCAGCTACACCAATCAGCTGTTTTTTGGCTCTGCCGCGTCTCAGTTGTTTTCTAGCCCAAATGGAACATGCATGTAGCGCGCAAGTGTTACGTTTCTGCGAGAAAACAGCTGGGATGTCGTAGAGCCGAAAAATAGCTTAGGTGCACCAATCAGCTGTTTTTTTGGCTCTGCTGCGTCTCAGCTCTTTTCTAGTTCAAACAGAACACATGCAAAATACACACGTAAAGCGAAGCAGTTGTTGGACTGGTAGAACCCCATCCCTGGGTATAGGGTTTCCTGCTTGAGCAGAGGGTTGGACTAGAAGACCTCCAAGATCCCTTCCAACTGATAATCTGTTATTCTTTAAGAGCTGCAGTGGCACAGTGGTTAGAATTCAGTACTGCAGGCTACTTCTGCTGACTGCCAGCTGCCTGCACCTTGGCAGTTCAAATCTCACCAGGCTCAGGATTGACTCAGCTTTCCATCCTTCCGAGGTCAGTAAAATGAGGACCCAGATTGTGGGGGGGGGGGGGCTATATGCTGACTCTGTAAACCACTTAAAGAGGGCTGTAACAGCACTGTGAAGCCATATAAAAGTCTAAGTGCTGTTGCTAAGTGCTGTTTTTTCCTTTAGCATCCACACATTCCCCAGCTAGGGAACAGAATCATCTGGCCAATACCTTGGCTTTTCTCAGCAGCTGCTGAAAGTCATGCTGGGGCAAAAGACCATGATTCTTCACAAAAGCTGGAACCTCCGGTGGGCGTTGAGTTTCATAATAAACAGTGCCATGAATCTCCATGTACTTGTTAAGGATGGCTAGAAACTTCTCTTTACCCTGGAAAGAAAAGAAAGGAAAGGAAAAACACTAGTCAGGGCCTGTTAAGATCAGCCTCAAATCCTGAACATTTTGCTATTTTTCTCCCTCAACAGGCTTTAGAGTTTCTTTGGATGGCTTTTTTGAATTTGTGAGGGGAGGTAGAGGTACTTTGTTCTTCCTTTATGATATTTATGGTTTTTACATACTGTCTCGATCCAGTCAGATCTAGGCACGCTTCAGATGTTTTGCTGCTTAGATAACCTTCCTCTCTTTCCTAGCACGACAAAGTCCCATGGGGGTTCTTTATGATACATTTCTTCTTGGAATTTCATATGGAAAGATGCAACACAATGCATCTCACACACTCAGCCCTAACTAAATCAAAGGCAAGAATGCCACCAGAGACAACTCGGGAGTCAGGCAGCTTAGAAATATAATATATACATAGGCAAATTTTGATATATTTTTCCTCTCCTTTGGGAGTACAATATAATATATTTTCTACCAAATCTAATATGAATAGCTAAAAGAAGAGCCAGTGGAAAATACATTTGCAGCAGTCTACTGCCAACTAAATTTGGGAGTAAGGATTCTGTTACCCTCAAATTTTATTAAACTTACATAGATCTTATTTGACTGTTAGTCTTCTGCTGAAGAAACATAGAATTGAGCAAATAAAATGCATTCCAAATCACATTTGTAGATCTACTAGGGCAGGAATAAAAGAATAAGCTGTGATTTGAGAATGTTGTTTCTTCGAAACCCCACCACAGCTATAAGCTGTCTGTGTTTAGAAACTCTTCTGTGAATGTGAGATAAAAATACTGGCCTATAATAGAAGGCTTATAATAAGGCAATGGATATTTGTAATACCTTTTTTTAATGAACATGGTTGGTTTGGCTTTATGCTGTGTGTGTGTGTCTGTGTTTGTACTCCGTGTGTTTGTATCGATATAAGTATGTATTTGTTTTCGTGTATGTATATATATGTATGTATGTATGTATGTATGTATATATATATACGTGTGTGGGGGTGTGAATACACACACAGACACACACAGACACACACACACACACATATTATTCTCAGCCACATTGGGCCAGACCTGAGAGCAAAAGAAAGGGAGCTGGGACACGTATCCTCAGTGGCAGAATCCAGCTTTAATTCTAGCTTCAGTCACAGACAGGCTGAGCCTCAGAACGCGAGGAGTAAGGAAGCCCTTGCAAAGTCAGCACTGGGAGCGTCCACCTCCCAGTGCTTTTTCAAGTGTCCAGACCCCACACCTATCCAACTGGCCATCATGCCCCACTGGTAACCACCATCTGGTGGCTGGCAGCAGGATCTGGTTGAAGCAAGACCACCGGTCAACTGGGAGTCATGTGGGAGACCGCCTGTCAGGTGGGCATCACAGGCTTTAACACAAATTGTCTGTGATGCTGTCTGTTCAATGCCTGGGATGGCATTGGTGGGCTGCTATGTCTCTTGTCACCCCTGATGTGCAGCACACCCGCTGCTTGGGATTGGTGGCAAAAACCCTAGCCATCTGGCGCCATCGGGCATGGATCTGCTGCCAGTGAGTTGCTGTCTCCACAATCCTCCCCAGAAATGGTAAGCTCCGTTCTTTCCGTAAGGACCTAAAGACTTGGCTGTTTGAACTGGCCGGCCTGAACTGAGGGGGGGTTAAGAGTTTTAAATTAAATGTTGTCTGTGAGGGCTTGTTTAGTTTAATTTTATTTTAATTTTTGTATTCATTTCTATTTTAATTGCCCTGTACACTGCCCCGAGTCCTTTGGGAGAAGGGCGGTATATAAATCTAATAATAAAATAAATAAATAAATTTATATATATATATATTTGTTTTCTTATGTTGTCACAGGTATTTATGTGTATGGCATTATGCAACTAGCCTTAGCTAATATTTAGAGTTAATGTCACTGTAAATATAACACTTAAAAGAAACCACACTCTTGGTGTCTATAAAAACTGCTTTTTAGATTAACTTTAGATTACAAGGGATGTGTGTAGCTTGCTTCTGCAGTTCATTTGTCCCCAAAGGGTGAACCTGCACCCCAGATTTCCCTTTTAAAGATTAGCCTCAATAAATTCAACTAAACACCCAACCAAGAATTCTAAGCACTTGAAAACTTGCTATGGATATTTTGTTTCTGCCATTTATTTATTTTATTTTATTTTATTTTATTTTTTTATTTATATACCGCCCTTCTCCCGAGGGACTCTGGGCAGTGTACGGGGCATTAAAATACATAAAATACAAAAATTAAAAACAAATTAAATAAAACACGCCCTAACATACCATTAAATAAATCTAAAAGCCCCCCCACCTCAGTCCAGGCCTGCCTGCACAAAGAGCCAAGAGAGCCATATATTAGTTGATACTGATAAAATATTGTTTTAATACAGAATTTGGATGGGGTTGCTTCGCGCTTGAAATGTTTGTGTGTCTGTGTCTACATCTAGGAGTACAAGTCCAAAAAATAAACACAGAAATTTATTCTTAACAAGAGGACTTCCTTCTCTCTCTTTTTTGCTCATTCTCTCTCCTTCTAATTCTTCTGCAACACCCATCCTGTTAGAAAATGATTGTCTTTGATCAGTGCATGTATTTATTTAATCCACGGGTTACTGAAAAGCATTCACGATTTTTAAAAGAGTGTAAACCAGAGGTATTAAAAACAGCAATTAAAAGCCTCGGTAAACAGTTCTATTTGGAAACATTCAAAGGGTCCTTTTAGCAAATAGCACATTCAGTGCAAAGCTGAAGAGAAAAACAGGGTGAACCATTTATATGTTAGAAGGTGAAAGCCTCTTGAATACCATCTTGAGTGCAGATAGAAAATGTAGCTGCTTCTGTCTTGTTTAATTGCTTTATTGCAGGAAGAAGATAGGCAGATTTTAAAAAAAGATAAAGAAAAGAAGAAAAGTGGCATCTTGATGCCACGACCTGGCAATTTTCCTTTTTGGAGATCCAACATGCATTAGGTTGATTAATTTGGAGCTCATCTGATGCTATCTTTAAATAATTGCAAAGAGCCGGTAAGGACTTCATTAACACTCTATCTAATGCATACGCTTGCAGATCAATATATGTTGCACAATATTCCCAAGCATGAATCTCTTTTCTGTGCCAGCATAAATTCTACTCAAAAAAGCAAATTCTCCTTTGAATTCAGCTGTGGTCAGTTGGGCTCAATTGCTCCCACTTCAAGAGATCAGGAGTGGGTCTTAGTCATTTCAAATATCAGCATTCATGTAATTCTTACCTCACGGAGCAGTGTGCACAGCCTCATATACAGGCAGTCTTCAATTTATGACCACAATTGAGCCCTGAATTTCTGTTGCTAAGTGAGTTGTGCTGCATTTTATAACCTTTCTTGCCACAGCTGTTAAGTGAATCACTGCAAGGTTGCAGTGCACGGTTGTTGACTGAATCTGGCTTCCCCATTGATTTTTCTCATCAGAAGGTCACAAAAAGTGATCAAATGACCCCATGACACTACAACTGTCATAAATATGAACAAGTTGCCCAGCACCTGAATTTTGATCACCTGACCATGGGGATGCTGCAGTGGTCATAAGTGTGAAAAATAGTCATAAGTCCCTTTTTTCAGTGCCGTTGTAAACTTGAATGGTCACTAAACAAATGGTTGTAAGTTGAGGATTACCTGTATCAGCTTTCAGTCTAAGTGAATAGGCCAGAGTGTAGCTAGAGCTAAGCACACTGGCAGCTGTGAAATGTTCTGGAGAATCCAGATATTTATTTCTGAATTCCATGAACTCTATAGCTTCCTTGGAGCGTGTGAAGACTCAAACTGGGAAAAGAAATGAAGCTACCTGGCTGCCTACCTTTTCTCTGTTCAGGTACTTTTCCCACTCAGTTTCAAAAATGGATGTATAAACCAGTGGTGGGATTCAAATTTTTTTACTACCAGTTCTGTGGCCATGTCTTAGTGGGCGTGTCTATGCTGTCAGCCAATCAGAGGTGGTATTTTTACTGCTGTCAGCCAATCAGAGGTGGTTCTCTGAACCAGTCAAAATTATCGCTACCGGTTCTCCAGAACCTGTCAGAACTGGC
>JANHFR010002098.1:30374-40753 GCA_032468015.1 Mimophis mahfalensis | reverse complement strand
GTTTTTTAATTGCCCTGTAAACCGCCCCGAGTCCCTCAGGAGAAGGGCGGTATATAAATTGGGGGAAAAAATAAATAAATAAAATAAAAATGATATTGTAAAACCTCCGAAGTTTAGGTAGTATATCTTAATAGAAGTGTCAAAGAGAGAAAGAAAAGTTACAGCTAGTCCAAACAGTGACTGTAAGAGAAAAAGAGTCCTGCGTCTCAGCCATCTCTCGGATGGTCTTGAGCTGCCATTCCCCACGTCTCTTCCTGCTTCCTGTTTCCTCCATTGTTCTTGGTTCCCGATGCCTCCGCCTTCCTCCGTTTAGCCCCTATTTCTTGCTGACAGGTTTGTTCATACAAATTGCTCCTTTTTCTCCCAGAAAGCTGAAATCCCTTTTGTAAATCCACTCTTTTGTTCAGCAAAGTTGTTAACAGCCAGCTGTGTCGTTTTGCCCCCTCCAACTTTTCCCCGTAGCATTGGAGGTTCCCCCTCCTCCCCATCCTGCCGTTGAAATCTACCTGGTCTTCTGTGGTCGCATTGGTCACTCCACCATCATTCTTTTTTTATTTTGATCCGAGGCTTCCACCCCATCTTCCATTTTAACTTTAAGACTCACAGACCAGCCTGTCTCCTTCTCAGCTCATGGCTCTTTCTCCATTTCTTTTTGGGGCATCTTTTCTGTTGACCCAGCTGGACCAGCTATTTCATCATTCTTAGGAGCCTCGCTTAAACTTATTATTTTAGTTGCAATATCCATAATATAATGAAACATCTCAGAGGCATCATCAAGTTTTTTCAGAATTCCATTGCATTTCTGGAAAATCTTATTACCCGAACCTTGTCAGCTTTCCACCATATCCTCCACTCACTACTGAGAGCTCCAAACACAAAGGAATTTACTGTCTCACACACAGTGTCAGGTATTCTCTGCTCTCTCCTATTAAGTCCCAGCCCCAGTCACTGTTAAAGGGGAAGGGATGCAAGTCTCTGCTGGACAATACAAGCTGGCTCCTGTCATTCCTCCAGCATTTTCTTTTCCTGGAGAATGGCTCCAACTTCTTGGTGGTCAAAATGGCCACCACTTCTTCTCACTGTCAGCCAGGGGGTGTCCAGAACAGGGGACGGAGACCAAGTTAGCCACCCTCAACCCCCTCTTCCTGTTCCCAGGTGCTTTGCCACCCCTCTAGGATGTCACAGGCTCCATGAAGAGCCTTCCAGTGAGAAAGCCTGGAGTAGATCAAGCAGCTTGCAGAATCTACAACCAGATTCTCCAGAAGTCAACCTGGAAGTCCCAATTAAGCACTTTTCTTGGATGGCTGTGACTATAGTGTCATATTGCTGGACTGTGGAAAGCAGGCCCAGAATGAAGAAACAAGTCCAAATTGTACAGGTATGAAACCAGAACCTTGAAAGTTGAGTAAAGCCACCCTGAATATACATTCAATTTTGCAACTACTAAGATTGCTGGATGAGCAGGCACAAAAACAGCCAGGGAAGTGATTGAAGCCTAGAAAATGGGCTCCTCATCAATCAACAGGAATGCTCATTTACCACCAGCTTATCAATCACTTAGGAGGCAACAGCTTGGCAACACAAGGAAACAACAGCCTACAACTTAATAGCCAGCCTTCAACACCCCAATTAACAACTAAAAAGTCACACACAACAGGCATCATATAAATACCACACACAACAGGCATCTTATATATACCACACACAGAATAGCCCAAAGCACACATTTTGCTAGAGAAAAATTTCCTGATGATGGACTCCAGCATAAACTTGAAAGCTTAGAAGATTAAACCTCTGGTCCCAATGACCAACCCAGACTGGATCCTGTAACTTTATTCTGGGACATGTATATTCTCCTTCATTCATGAAAGCCACTCTGCCTGATCAAATTAACTGTGAAATGAGGTGGAGGAGAGGTTGCAAAAATTCCATTCACTGGAAAATAGATCACCCTTCCAAAACTTGTAAGAGTGCATCTTTGAGCATTAGGGCTCCCTTTGAAGCTAGGCATAGGCATTGGTTTATGGGGGGAGCGGGTAATGGTCACAAGCAAAACATTCTGCTGATGGAGTATCCAGAAGAAGTCTGGGATGTTTGTATACCTTTTTAAGAAAGATTTTGGGAGTGCAAAGGTTCAGCAGATAAAGACCCTGAGCTTGTCAGCTGGAAAGACCCAAGTGCCACCTGATGGGGTGAGCTCCCATTCTTGCCCCATCTCATGCCCACCCGGCAATTCAAAAGCATGCAAATGCAAGTAGAGAAATAGGTACCACTTTGGTGGGAGGGTAACAGCATTCAGTGCACCTTGGTGTACAATCATGCTGGCCACATGATCGCAGAAGTGTCTTTGAACAATACTTGGCTCCCTTGGCTAGGAAAAGGAGATGAGCACTGCCCCCTAGAGTTGGATACAATTGAACCAGGGAAATCTTTATCTTTATTTTTAATATATATACATATATTACTCTGTATACTTTGATGAAAGAAGTTTCCAAAAGTCCTTGAAAGCTTGTATTTTAGGCAGGAACTATTACAGGTATTGACTAAGAAGCAAGTTAGTATTTTTCTTCCTTCAGGCCCAATGCCGTTATCCTTGTTTTTCTGTTTGCTTTTGAATGCATTATTGTTTGCTTATAAAGTATGATGTTATTAACTTTTTCTTCTCTTTTCTTTTCAGTAGTTAAAGAAACATAATTTGAGGTTTATTTCCAATTGTTTAAAATCCTCTGGTACCACAATCCCCAGTAAAGTTTTGTTAGTGCAACTTTATGGAGAACATTTCCTGCCTTAGTGAAATACTGCCCACCATTATTTTTATCAGAAAATGAACTGTGATTACTTTTCATGCACTAGCCAATTATTACATATGCACAATGTCAAGCATTACTACCTAATCATTTTCTTCATTGGGGTACATTTTCTGGTTCAAGGAAGATGCCGAGATCCTTATGTACTTTACATATTATGTTATTGCTGAAGATATTGAGTTCAAAAGGTGATGGCCATTCATATAGCTCAAAATCTCAAATACTGTTTAATAAAAGAGGGCTCGCTGCTGCTTTTTTCCATTATTAAGCTAGATATAATCAAAGGCAGTGGGGCTTTGCTTTTATAAACTTTCTCAGATAATTGTCTTTTATGAATGGGATAGGATAGGCAGCAAATTAATGTTCCATTAGACTGATGTTTAAGGGCATGAATAGATCAAGGGGACAAGCATAGAATGGCACACCGCTTCTCAATAGTTTATCTAAAGATGGTCTATATATGGCAACAATTCAGACGTGAAAAGAGCAAAGCTGGCAGAAGACGAGCAAAACATGACTTCCTTTAAGTATTATGCTGTGACTCATCATATGTAACCAGGATTGAAGTCACTAACTACAGTACTGAAACAAATGTTTTACATTTGCGAAATTAACTGATTCCTGGAAATAATTAAATATGAAGATTAATTGGCTCCCTTTTGGAGGCCATCCGTTACTATATAATCAAATAATTACACATCTTTATGCCAACAAAATTGCAAGCAATTCTGAGGACACAGCTGTAGGAGAGTACTCCATCCCTAACACAAAGGCTGTGCTTATCACTTCTAGCCTCTTCTGCCTTCAGAAAATGCATTAGAGAATCTAGATATGTCACAATGGAGCTTGTAGCACTTCAGACACCTAGCAAATCTGATTAGGCACATGACTCTGGCAGCTACAGAAGCATTCCAAATTTGCCCTTAGAGGAACAAAATTGCTCATATTTCTCCAGAAAACATCAGTGCTTTTGAAATTCCCAAGACTAAACCAACCGCAACTAACTGAAGAATAAGATTTGGAAGTAAGTTGGAGTTGTATGTAGAAATCACTCATTTAAATATTTAATTATGGTTTGTTTTAAACCCCTCTGGCTCTAAATACTTTTCAGGAAGCTTAAGGGACAAATACTAAACATTTAGAATGAAAAAACTGGATAAACTATCTACTTGTAGTTGTCAGCAGGGTTCCAACATCACAGTATCATTCCTTTTAATGCCTGAGTTATGTTTTGAAGGGGCTATAAATTGGAGAATAGAATAATCATCTTCTTACAATAAAGATGGCCTCAAAGGACAAGGACAAGTATGGTATATTATATTATTTTGTAAACTAAAAAAAAATATTGATGAGCATCTAGTCTAAGTTCTGCAGAACGCTAAAAGAAAATGGCAAAAATCTCTAACATGAAAAATGATAACAGCAAAAACATAAATTCTCTTCCTCTTGGTTATTAATTGTCATGTCCCACCGTTTTTCAAGGTGGTTTCTTTTTTAATTTAAAAAAAATCCCAACATTGCTAATTGTATGAATAAGCTTCATATTTGGCTTGGCCCAGTGAAAATGCTGGAAGAAATCTAAAACCCAATTGATTCAAGCCTGATTACAAGGTATGGCATTGACAATTATATCATCATACTAATTATACTAGGGGTATACAATGGCTCAGCAGGTAAGAACACTGAGCTTGTCAAGCTGGAAAACTGACAGCTCGGGCTTGAGACCTAAGCGCTGTACAATGGTTCCTACCCCAGCTCCTCCTCACCTAGAAAGCATGCAAATGTGAGCAGATAAATAGCTACCACTTCAGCAGAGTGGTAACAGTGTTCCATATGCCTCTGCATACAGTCCTGCTGGCCACATTACCATGGAAGTGTCTTCACACGACATTGGGTCCCTTGGCTAAGAAACAGATGAGCATTGCCCCCTAGATTTAGACCCAACTGGATAGGGGAAACCTTTACCTTTACTAACTACACTAACAATAGGTATATATAGTATGGACAAGCCAGCCTGCTTTGAAGGCTGCTTCAAATTTTACTCCTTTTTTTAAATCAAGCAAATATATGAATGAGATAGATTTCTTTATCCAACATGCAGGGTTCTCTCTAGTTCTTTATGTAATGTATGTGATAGCTGGACTTGTGCCATACATCACAGAGTGTCTGGTTATACTGCATGTGGCTAGCAAGTTGGTAAAATACCAATTAGGGATTAGTGTGAAGTGTGAATCTAGCAAACTGATTTACACAATAAACCACAATTAACAAAATTTGGCCTTAGCATGGTGTGTGAATCCAATCAGAGAGGAGCTCAGACATGCTGCTATGTATGTAGCAGTTTAGCCTATGTAATAGGCTAAACTGGCTTTGCTATGCCAGAAGACAAACAATTTCGAAAGCTACTGGGCCCAGAGCCATCTATACTTGACAATCCTCCAGGATTTCAACAGAGAATGGATGAAGCCCTGTTTCTCCAGTGCCCTCCTTATTGTCCCTATTGTAATTGCAGCAATAGTCATTCATCAATACTGCCTGAACTCAGAAACCCCCCATTGTTCTATGCTGCTACCTTAGGACTGTTGCCATGTTTCTACTCAGGATGTGAGTGCATCTGTGCAAAGTAATGGATGGCTCAGGAAACCTCCCCTGCCCCCAAGGCTCCATTCTCCCTCTTCTTCACAGTGACATATTGAAAATGGGAAGCAACATTGATCTGGGTTCTGCATTTAAGAAGCTCTACCTTCTGCAGAAAACCCATTTAGGATTAAGGTTATGGTTACAGACTATTGTGCTCCAGAAGCCTAGAAGAAGAAACCAAGTACCAGCAATATTAATTAGAAACATCAAAAAGAAACTATCACTATCCAAAGAGTTGAAATTTTCTTGTCGGTCTCAGATTTCTTGGTCCCTGAAAATAAAAGTTTCACAGCAAAGGCAAAGCAGGAATGCTCAGACATTTTATAAAATCTATCCACTATGTCCTATACTCTGCAAACTATTAGTGAGAGTGAGAGTTTGGCTTGGACTCTCTCTGTCTGCTAACAGAAGAACTGATAGATTTCAACTCAGCCAAAAACAGACACAAGCCAGCCAATAGTTTATCTATCTAATATAAAATTAGGAATAAGTCCTTGATAACTATCAATTCCAGGAAGGTACCAGGTAGGAAAAACAAGCTAAAGTCAGAAATAGTAGCAAATAACAAACCACAAATTTGTTTGTCAGAATAGCACCAGTGAATTAGCCAGTGGCAACCTGAAAATCAGGAAGAAAAATCTATCACATCTTTCCCAGACTTCAAATTAGTTGTATAAAAAGTTTGACACTATGCCCTGTTCAGGGGTGGGATTCAGCTGGTTCGGACTAGTTTGGGTGAACCAGATGTTAATTTTACTCTAGTTCACCAAACTGGTAGTTGCAAGGACTGGCTAGCCACGCGCACCTTCCCCTCCCCTCCCAGGAATCTCCACACAGTCCATTTTGGATCCCAGGTAAGTGCAGGCCCTGCACAAAGGCTCTGGGATGGTGAAAAACAGGCCTCCTGGAAGTTCCATAAGTCTGAAAATGGGCCCTTTTCTGGCCTCCAGAGGGCCTCTGGAACCCAGGGGAGGCAGTTTTTACCTTCCTCCGGAAACTGGGGAGGGCAAAAACGCCAGCCTACTGTGGTGCAGGAGGCTGAGTAGGCCACATCCACCATGGCCACACCCACCCAACAACCGGGCAGAGAACCAGTTGCTAAAATTTTTGAATCCCACCCCTGGCCCTGGTTTTTACATAGGATCTTGCATCTTAAAATTTGGATTATTTCTCTAAATTTGAAGTCATTATTAACAACACCAAATGAACCCTGTGATTCTCAAAAGGCAAAGAACCATCCCAATGGTTTGAAGCTACACTCTGTCCATGGTAACATATTTCATTTTATAATTAACTTTTCTAGTTCCACACACTTCCCTTCATCCAGGCACATTGGCTTTTTTTTTATTTCTTATGTAACACAAGAGCTGTTTAAACTAAGAAAGACTTAACATAGATTTTCAAGCATTTTTTTTCCACAGTTGGAAAGTACCAAGGCTCAATTATTTAACAGTTAAGATCAGCCCACATGGACCTTAACTCTGAAGCTGATCCTGAAAATCTGGGTTTTCATTATAAGAAGAAATTATGCCAAAGGAAGAGATTTTGCCATTACCTAGATATACTGGAAAACAGTATCCACAAAGAGCAGCTGATGAGTTCTTTCCTGTGGGTGGAGGGAAGGCTAATCTAATATAATCTATTGAGAAAATGTTAGTTGAAGAAGACAGTTTTAATTATAGACACAACCAAGCTTGTGGTATTTAAATCTGGAACTTCTCAGAGTCCTGGCTACTATCTTTTTCTGCCCAGAATTGAATTAGTGAGTTGAAATCAATAAACAAGACAGTTGACCCTGGATATTTGGGATGGGGCAACCTGGCATGTAGATGAGCCCTAACCAACCACAAAGTGTATGGAATATCCAATACAAGGTTGGGTATTATTGAGTATATTGTATTAAGTTCCTTGAAGACAGGAGCAATTTTATTAAAAATAAAAAGGGAAGATTTCCAAATTTACAGATAAATATCCCTTTTACAAAAGTTTTTTCCCTAAAAGACAACCAAACTGTCCTAAGTTTTTTAAGGGTGTTGCAATCCTGCAAAAAAAAAGTATCAAAGACACAGGGGAGCACACTTAGTTTAGTTCCTGATGTATTCTCATGTTTTCTTGGCAAAAGTATGGAAGCAATTAGACATTACCATTTTTCAGATATTTTTTTTTCAACTTTCCATTCACCTTGCAAGTTTCCAATCCAAGTATTAATCAGGCCTGACTCTGCTTAGCTTCTAAACCCAACCAAGCATTGCCAGTAGGTGAAATGCCCTCTGGGAAGAAGCTGACGTTGATTAAACAAATGTCAAGAGCAGTTGAGGCGATTCCAATGAATCTTGACCCAGAAAGTGCCCAAGAGGACCACGCATGATTTACCACTGATGCTGTCCAAAGGTCAAATTAGGTTCATCTCTTTCCTCTTTTTTTTTTGTTTTTTGAAAACCTATTTTGCTTTTCTGGGCCAGCTTGAAGTTCCATTTTGATTTTTTTGTGTTAATATAGTCAGGTATTTTAACTGTTTTTAATTGCCTTTGAAAATCATCGTATAAACATCAGCTGATCAGAAATATAAATTCTTACAAACAAGCAAATTTTCGTACATGTGATTTTAACAGTTATACTGACAGCATTACATCGCTGTGTGAGCCAGCTTGGTGCAGTGATTAAGGCACCTGGCTGGAAACCAGGAGACAGTGAGTTCTAGTCCCACCTGAAGTCCAAAGCCAGCTGGATGACCTTGGCTCAGTCACTCGCAGCCCTAATAGGGAGGCAATGGCAAGTCACTTCCAAAAAAACTTGCCAAGGATGTTTCCTATTGTTATAGGGACTAGTCCAGGCAGTTGTCAGGAATCAAAAGGCGACAAAGCAAAATTTAACTACCTTCTAACCAACAAGCCTTGATCCCATGATTTTGTAGCCTTGTTCAATGTCTTTAAATTTTGGAGAATTGTGAATACTGACAAACCTTCCATAGTGCCCCTGCAACTCAGCAAAAATCCACCGAAGTCCAATTTCAGATCAAGGTCAAATAGTCTGTCCTTGTAATAATAACTCTGAAGTAGAGTCAAATCAGTTAAAGGCACATTACTTACAGCACCTTAAAAACACATTTAAGTAACAGTTTATTTTGTATGGGAGAATGATTCAGTGATGGCTTATCTTTTTTTAAAAGGAGAGGGGGAGGGGGAGATAAACACATTAGTTTACTGCAAAACTCAATGATATGTGGCCCTTAATGCAATGCAATCTATTAAGCTCCCTAAAAGATTATCCAAACCCGTTGCTGATTTTTCATATTGATTATTGATATGTTTCATTGCTCATCTGCTTCCTTTCTGAGATCAGAAGAAAGTATGGAAGAAACTTCAGTTTCTAAAAGAAAGGGGGGGGGGGTGAGAAGGGGAGGAAAGATGCCAAAGCAACTCGGCAGTCAATATTGCCACCCACTTATTTGCTACTAACTTAATCAAAGCTTAACTTCAAAGCAGCCCATAGCTGCATTAAAACGGAAATTGCTCCTCAAAGCAGGCTTGGACTGGAGTTGGAATGAAACCAAAAACTAAGCCTTCTCCTGCTTTTTATTGTCTCCTCCCACTTTTTTTGGTGAAAGCTTAGTAGAAGGTTTGTGAAAAGCAGTGAATGGCTCTCTCAGAAAGGCAATTCCTGGAGAGAAAAAACAATGAGCTAAATGTGGAAAAGGACTGAGCACCATTACGAATGGAATCTGCACAATGTCTAATAATAAACTGCTTATCACCACAGCATGCAGCAATTTTATTTTCAATCCTTTGGATTTGTGATACAGTAGAAGTCCACTGATCACATAAATCCTTGATGTCCAGTATTTGTTGAATATTCAATATCAAATGGGTGATATCAGTTTTCACTTCTGATACTATTGACAAGTGCTTAACATTTGAGGTAAATTTATAGGTATGGTTCAATGATGATTATTAATACATCAATTTGGAGCATTGCTACTCTATATTATGAACCCTGCTAGCTGTATATATGTATATATGTGTGTATATATAAACTAAACCCCAGTTTAACTCAGACTTATTTCTGAGTAACCAGACTTATGCTTCCACTGTATTTTATAATCATATGTTGTTCTTAAAAAAAATAACAATTCTCATTTTAGCAGTAATTTTAAGTCTGAAAAAGAATGCAAAATGCCTCAAGGCAGAATTGTAATATTCCACAATGTTATCTCATAAAATGGACTAAGAGGAGAATACAAATAATAAAGTGCCAGTAGCTAAGGGTTAATCTAAGATTTTATACTGTGGGATTTTAGGTGTTGTAAAATCCTGCAAAAATAGTGTGTGAAGAGACTACATATAGATATAGAGATAGATCTACCCTATGGACAATTACAGTTCTACAGTAGCTCTCACATCTCTGAAAGCCTAAATTTAATACAATGAGAAAAGAGATGCATTTAAATTCCACCAAAATCAAACAGGAGAAAATCATTACAAATAAAATCCAGTTCATCTCCGTGATGTTTAAGCTCCACTAACTTGCAGAATTGCAGCCACCATGCTCAGCCTAAGTAAGCAAGTAAAATATATCGTCTGGACATACGTAATGCTTTGTGGGTAATAAATGAGAGAATAAGAGAAGAGAGAGATTTATTTGGCTAAACTGTTGTAGTATTACTCAGAATATTAACTTTTTTCCATAACAATGTCCAATTTTAAAAAATGTTATTTCCATTGTTAACAATTGCAGAGTTATCAGAACTTAATCTTCCATTTCTCAAGAGCTACACCAAGTTTAAATCAAATTAGAACTCTATGTTTAAAAAATGAACAGCCAATCCATCATATGAAGAGCCGTGGTGGTGCAGCAAATAGAGTTCTGTATGTAGTACTTAGCTGCCAGCTGCCTGCAATTAGGCAGTTCAAATCTCACCAGGCTCAAGGTTGA
>JANHFR010002097.1:95203-108633 GCA_032468015.1 Mimophis mahfalensis | reverse complement strand
CTAATGAGCAGGCATATGCATGGAATGAGGGCTGTTGCTGAGCATGTTGTAGGCCGCCCTGAGTCTTCGGAGAAGGGCGGGATATAAATGGGATTAAAAAAAATAAAAAAAAATTGGAGCTTCTGAACGTTTCTTAGAGCAGCCCATATAGACCAGATTATAGCAAGCAGCCCAGAGTTTGTGCAGTTCTGAGGCATCTCGCCCCTCTCCAGGAAAGGGCAGCAGGAGGTCAAAAGGACCTTGACTGGGGGGGGGACACTGATGGGGGGGAGAGAATTGAAGTGTGGTCATAAATCTGACTGGGCTGACAAACATCCAAATTTTGATCACATGACCACAGGGACACTGCAGCTGCCATAACCTTAAGCACAGGTCGTAAGTCCATTTTTTTCAACACCATGGTAGTTTTGAATGGTCACTGAATGAATAGTCATAAGTCAAGGACTAGCTGTATGGACTTTTCCCAAGAGACAAGAAAAAATGCACTTGTATTTTGGGTTTGGATGATTAGAAAAAAAATGGATAGCAGAAAAAAGTGACCTTTTTTAGAATAAGTTTCTGAATCATACTGTAGTCACAGTTATTGGAATTCTCAGAAGAATGTTAATAGTGAACCTGGGAAACAGCTGGAATTCAGTAAATTTTTAAAAATGTAATTTGGGTTATCCTGCAGAAAACAGCTCACATATAAGGTTTAGGAATAATCCTGTGCTAATTTTTACTTGGGAATGGAATATGAAACTGTTAATATTTCTAAGTGCAATGATTATTGAAATTATTCCATGTGCATCTGGAGCTAGATACAGATATCATTGTTTATATCTAGCTGTTTTATGCATTTAGTTCTTAAGCTTGTTATTGCATGTTGGGTATTTAAATAACTGCTTTACTTTGTTTTGATTCTCATTTCCAAAGCTGATATTTGTTTAGGATTATTGGATTAACTGCTTGCGGGATATAAACTCATTCATTTTTATTCACATCTGTCCTGGAATTCTCCTATTGACATATTTCTGTCATACTAATTCATGTGAAACCCCCCCCTAGGTATTTGATAAGTGGCTGTGGTTTTGCTTTTATAGGTTTTATAGAATACATCAAACACATCAGAGACCAGAGATTTTTTTTTAAAAAATATTATTCTTTTACCTATAACTCCATTGAGAAAAATAAAAAAAATGCATTATGTCATTATTTTTGCTCTTTTAAACTGTTTTGTAATTGCTGATACAACTTTGGTTGTTGGCAGATTACTGTAGAAATGTAACAAAAGAAAAAAAAAAGGATAAGAACTGGTTATTTTTTCTTGATTACATAACCTTAATTAATCAATAGTAATATATTGGTGTAATTAAAGGAAATGTTTCTGTAGATCTATGATAGCTTGTTTAACACTCATTTTGCATCTTTGCAAATGTCCCAAGGGTATATTTCTGTTCTATTTCATATTTGAAAGGGTGCTGATGATGCAGAAGTGATATCCATGATCTTTTGTTCTAGGCTGCTTCCCAAGCAAGTTTGCAGAAAAAAAAAATATCCTTACTGCTTGTGGCAACAGTACTGCATGAGAAAATATGCAGCAGTAAATTTGTCATTAAATGTAATGATGCAGGGAACTTGAGAGCATTTTTTACTTTCCAGTTGAAAAAAGACCATGTTAGGAATAACATATACTTCCAGCATTATTCAAGGCAAAAAAGGAATAATAGCAAACTCTGATAGTCTGCTGGCCACTACTTTGTCAACACTCATATAATTCTAATATTATTTTCAATCCTCCCCAATATACACAGAGGATACACAATATTAGAACATCATTATCACCATCATCATCATTATTATTATTATTATTATTATTATTATTATTATTATTATTATTAAAATTTATATACCGCCCTTCTCCCAAAGGGACTCAGGGCAGTGTACAGGGCAATTAAAAGAAAACCAATACGAAAGTTAAAAAATTATTAAATTAATCCAGCCCTAACAAACAACAATAAGCTTAAAACAACACACACACCCTCAGTCCAGGCCGGCTAATGCAAATTTCAATTCCTTGCGGAAAGTGCAGAGGTCTAGGGCCATCTGCAGCTCTACTGGAAGTTGGTTCCACAAGGCGGGTGCCCCGACTGAGAATGCTCTCCCACTAGGAGCCGCCCGCCGGCACTCTGTGACTGGCGGGACCCGGTGGAAACCCTCCCTATGGGAGCGAACCGGATGGTGGGAAGATGATATTGGCAGCAGGTGTCCCCTTAAATATTCCGGTCCCAAGCCATTCAGGGCTTAATAGGTTACCACCAGCACCTTGAATCTCACCCGGAGGGCAACTGGAAGCCAATGCAGGTTACGGAGTAGAGGTGTTACATGGGAGTATTGGGAAGCTCCCATCACAACTCGTGCGGTTGCATTCTGCACCAGTTGAAGCCTCCGAGTGGTTCCCAAGGGCAGCCCCATGCATGTTTATTTTTACTGTAATAGGTAGCATATTAAATATAAAAATAGTAATAGTAGCTCATATAAAATTATAAACTTATAAAAACATATCTCAATAAATTCTAGAAAAATAAGTTAATAGACTCAGAAAGATAGATGCAATAATATGTGGAACTTAACTCTGCTATGGACAATACCATTGACAGCCAAGAAAAGAAACCAATGGGTCATTCAGCAGATTGACCCACAAATGACACTAGATGCACACATGTTCAGACTCAAATTATGCCACTTTAGATTCATTATGTGAACACTTAGGTCTCTAGAGAAGGTTACAATGCTGGGAAGGATGGAAAGAAATATGAGAAAAGGATGGCTTCAATAAAGGAGAATATTTGTAGCTCAGGGTTGAAATGAGGGATCCTTGATGCTCTCTGGACCTGTTTGTTTTCTTGCAGATGTTTCATTACCCAAAAGATCTTACCAGTTTTGTTAATAAAACATCTGCAAGAAAACAACCATGCTCTGAGAGCATCAAGGACCCCTCAGGATGGAGTCAATTACAGCAGTGATGGGTGTATCATTAGAACATATGACAGACTGGGTCAGGTCTAGGTTATCATAAGTTTGGTGTAGTGGTGTATGGTAGCAGCACCATTTGGTGTAGTGGTTCAGGCTAGAAATTGGGAGACTAGTTTTAATTCCACTGACAAAGTCAGTTGGGTGTCCTTGGGTCAATCAAACTCTCTTAGTCCTAGAAGAGGTGGTACCAAATCGCTTCTGAAATCTTGTTAAGAAAACTTCAGAGACTTGTCCAGGCAGTTGCCAGGAGTCAACACAAATTCATAGGCATACAGAGTAATAATAATAGTGACAAGATTTTACATCTGTCAATTCCAAAAGGCCACATTGGATCTGCTGATTCTATATTACTGATGATGCTACTGTGTATTACTACCGATATATTACAACAATCTAGGTTCTCATGAAGAAGCCAGTGCATATGAAGGCCAACACCAGCTAAAGAAGTAGTAGCTGCATTTTCATATTTTTGTGTATATAATAATATCAATTATTAGATCTCTGATAAGTTAGTAATATCAGAATATGGTTTTTTCTGTTTCTGCAGTTTGGAGAATGAAATTCTGCCAGAAATAAAAGCTGAAATTTCAGGATGATTTTTTGAAAAGCTTGTAATTTTCCCAGGTCATGTAATAATAGTTCAGTAGAATCAATAACTCTGTTTACA
Organism: Mimophis mahfalensis; assembly: GCA_032468015.1. Taxonomy (NCBI): domain Eukaryota; kingdom Metazoa; phylum Chordata; class Lepidosauria; order Squamata; genus Mimophis; species Mimophis mahfalensis. The sequence goes on along the minus strand of JANHFR010002097.1, from coordinate 104,951 downwards.
GATGCATAAGCCTCCCGCTCTTATCATTTCGCTCCAGCCAGATCTGTTTTTTTAAGGCCTTTGTGTTTTCAGTGCAAACATCTGCAGCTGAGAAACCTCCTCTAATATAACCCTTGTATTGGTAATGTAAAAGGTACAACAAATGCAACATGGAATTTGGTTCCAGAAAACATTTAAATATGAGTTTAATTTTCTACAGATAAATTCATTTTAAATCACTGTAGCTAGAGCTTCCAACCTAAGCATAATTATTGGGAATTAAGCCTCATTCATCCTAATGAGATCGGCTCTTGAATTGGGTCAAACTCTAAGAAATATGCTTGCTGGATGTATAAATGTGATTATATCTTCAGAAATGTTCATCTGTTAATTTCTGTGATAGCGTTATTGAACTATTTTAATCAATACATATCACTAAAGTTTTTCAAACACAAATACAGTAAAGTTTAAAGAATGTCATTAGCACCTGAATTCTGTATTAATTGATGTACTGTTATTTCAGAACACTTCTTCTCTCTGTAACCCACCTTTGAGTATATGTGTGTATATGTGTGTGCATGCTACTCTTCAGTGTCAATTATCCCTCAAAAGATACTTGCCTTTCTTTTCCAATCCAATCATCCAAACTGGCAACATTTGTTTGCCCCTCATAGTATTTATAAAATAAAATGTAAAAGCTTTATGGAATAACAACGTATTTTTAAAAAAATCTTCCTTTGAGAAATACATCCTCAGACATTTTATTACTGGATTATGCCATATCTGCTGTGTAATTTGCAGGAGATAATTATTAAGGGCTGACATTTTAAGAAAAAGACATCATTTATATCTATGGCACCTCCATTGTTAATGATTCACATCTTGACTTCAAGCCTAGACTGATTAGAATGATAGAATTACTGAATGTATGAATTGGAAGGAAAGTTGCAGGGACCCAACTCCCTGCTCAGTGCAGGAATCCACTGAAGCATCCCTGACAGATGGCCATCTGGCTCTGTTTGAAAAAAATCCAAATTATAGGTTCTAGGAGGAGTGTTTCTTTGCTTAATATTAGGAAATTCATCCTAACATTCAACCCAAATCTCATTTCTTATATTTCATCTCTTTGGACATTGCCCTGGCCTCAGTCACAAAGAGAATAGCTGTATTCTAGATATCTGTAAACTGCTATGATATCTTACCTCAGTTTTCATTTTGCAAGCTGGAGATGCCCAACCCTTTAAAGCATTTGTCACAGAGTTTTGTTACTGGGCTCCTTTTCTTCTGTGTTGAATACAGCTTCTCCTTCTCCTTTTTAAAATGTAACCTTTAGGGGAAAAAACCCAGTATACTCAGCCTGGGTAACACAAAACACAAAGAAGTAGTACCTTACTTTTAGTGATCTGGATACAATGCTTTGGTAAGTTAATTTAATATTTTATTGGCATTTTTAGCTGCTGCTCATTTAACTGCTGTTTGGCCACAAGGATCTCAAGATTCTGCTCATGTGAACCATTGTCAAAGGAGGTTTCTTCAGGCTTGAAACTATGAATTTTGTTCTTCTTACTAATTGGAAAAAAACTAATAATTACTAATTGAACATGTGCAGGTTGCCCTCAATGATCAATCCTGTCCAGATCATGTTGAAATTATTTTGAAAAGCTTCCTGTCATATGGCTGTCTCTTCATACAAAGTTGTTGAGTACCGCAAGATCTGTTTGTTTCTTCTCTCTGGGACAGCCCAGAACTAAATTTTTCAACCATCGTATGGATCCAATTGTTCAACCAGTTGTGAATCAACTGAATCAAACTATCCTATAATGCACTCTTATTCATATTCTCTCCAAAAATACTATAAGAAACTTTGTCACATCCTTTATTGTATTCCTTAACCTACCAAGTATTCATTCAGTCATAAAAATAAGGTTACTTTGAAAAGACTTGCTCTTGATAAAACATTGCTGGTACCTGGAAATAGTAGTGATATTGTCTAAGTGGTCACAGACATGATGTTTCACATGTCCAGGATAACTTCATCCTTGTTTTTATACCACATTTTGAAGAATGATATTGGCAATAAGAGTGATCAGAAACCTGTTGGACCTCCTATTTCTATTGGGGAAAAGCAAAACTTACCAAGTATCAAAGTCCTATTAGTATAGCTTGCTCTTGAGAATTTGGTGAGTTAATATGGGAAAATATACCTAGGAGGGTTTCCAGCAGCTGGCTCAGTAACATATAGTAAGCTGAACAGTGGTATTGATTTTTTTTTTATCCTCATGCTTTCCAAAAGGTTACTATATTTATAGATTTCTTCATAGATGTAGGGCTCTTTGATATTTACTGCTTCATTAGCTCCATTTTTTAAAATTCTATCCATATCTTGGATTTGGTGTTTCAGTCCCAACTCATTCAGTCAGGCTTCTATGATACAAATAGTCCTCAACTTACAACCATTAATTTAGTGATTTTTCAATGTTATGAAAATGCTGGAAAAGTAACTTCTAACTAGTCGTCACTTTTACAACCATTGCAGCATCCTCACAATCACATGTTCAGAACTGGGGTAATTGGCATGTACATATGACGATTCAGGATCCTGTCACCATGTGATCACCGTATGCTACCTTCTCAGGGAATTTTAGACAAGCAAAGTCAATGGGACAAACCAGATTCATTAGTGAGCATGGTGATTTGCTTAGTGATTGCGGCAAAAAGATTGCAAAATGGGGCCCAACTCCCTTAAATGAGTCCATCGCTTAGTGAAGGAAGTTCTTGTTCCAGTTGTCATAAGTGGAGGACTACCTACCAGATCATCTGTGATGCCCAGTGTTAGGATTTCTAGTCCCCCTGTTTGTTGTACAAACAGTGTGCACTAGTACTCAGACATTGGCATCTGGACATATTTACTGGTCTCCCTATCAATGTGTTGGGAATTTCTCATTATCCTTTCTTGTCTTGTACTGACTGAGTTCCTGATATCCAGGGTTTTTTTCTCCCTGAAGCTGTGCTTTCATTACCCTATTTCTTGTGATTTCATTTAGTGGAGAATTCTTTAAAATCTTATACAGGAACTTTTCTGTGCTATCCACTACCTAATAAAGGACTCACTAGTTTTAGCAATTAATCCAAACCTGAACTGGAAGCAGGCTTTGGTGTCTAAATTTGTATAAATTGGGGTGATTTAAAAGGATCCTTCATCATACATAGCTTTTTAGCTATGTTGACCCTCTGTGTAAGGACAAGCTGCAAGTAGATCAGTTAGCTTCTGCCCTAATTGCTTACTGAAGGCTTATATCTACTTAGTTTATATAAAAGATACAACATCTCCTTCAAGATGAACGTGACATGGAATGGTCATATATGTGCGTCTTCATTTTCTGGCAACAATATGGAAGGATTTTCTGTTGCTTTCATCTGTGTTTTATTTATTTTTTTCTAACTTCACAATCTGGCTTGTATCACTAGAATCTCTTCACTATCCATTTTATCAGAATAATAGGTTAGATTAAATTGTATCTATTTCTAGTTCTTGGCAGCTACATGGCGTGCAACTAGCATTGGACATTCATAGGTTGTATTTGACAGAAGAGGAACCATCCCATCCGCCACCGTGTACTGAAAAACAACTGCTAGCTTTTTCAGACAACTGCTATTAGAAAATGCAGTCTGTTTTTCCTGATTCTTATACTACATGAATGTGGGTAAGAAATTTTAATATTATTGTTTCTGTTCTGCTTCCAAGACCAGCAGTCTCCTAAATATAGTAGCAACTTTGCTGTGTCAGGGAAATAAATCAAAGCATCATTATATGTCTATGATAAGATAAAAAAGATTATTAAATATGATAATTATACAGAACAAGTATTTTATTACTGTGATATATTGGTATGCCACAGCCAAAGCAAAATCTCTAGAACCCTTGATTCAGCATGTAATATTTAAACAGATTTCTCCTTAGTGACAAAAGAAGATCATTGTACATTAAAAGGTCTGAACTGTGTGAAGTTTTTGTGCTGTTCTTGTAAAGAAGAGAGACTGACCTCCTCAACTTTCTTCATCTATATGGATCTTCTGTTCACATTATTAATTCAGTGGTTTTAGCAAAGGAGGCTGTTACTGGAGAATTTATCCTTCTTTGGAGGAATTGTCCAACTACTAGTAACAATGCCAACATAAATCAGGAATTAGGCTTTATAAGTAACTTATCTTTTCTTATAAATGATTTCTCTTCAGTCCATATAATTATCATTCCCATTTCTGTGACTCCTATCATTGTTATAAATACATGTATACTTAGTTTCTTAGCTTAGCTTTAGAAGTGTTTGAATCACTGGGCTGTTATAAAGAAATAAGATAGACCTCTTTCTTTCATTTTTAGAGTTTTTCCGTGAATCGTTATGACACAAAACATGAGTCAAACAAAAGCAAGTTGTGTGCTATCACAAGTGGGCTCAATTCCATTGGGCAATGTATCACTGCAGTAGCGTTTCTAGTAATGAATTTGGCTCCAGTCCATTTTTATTTTTAGAATGGGGGGCAGCATATAAAGAATGAATGAAAAAGACCTTCTATGTGATCTATGTACTTTCATTTTATCTGTGAGCCCATTCATGTGTTAAATGCTCATCTATTATTGCCAGTCAGAAATATTTCTATGCTGGTTGGCAGTCTGTAATGCACAAGCACAGAGCTATCCATATGGCTTCATTCAGAAGTACTAGAGGTACGTACAAACATATCTGGTAATATTGCTGTCAGTGGAACTATTCTTGAGCTTGGAAAGCAGAAGCAACAGATTTTTGCTATGATTAACATGCTTATCGATAGCAATCCAGCAAATATTTGTTCTAGTTTGTAGTTCTACTCATTTTGTACTTATCCAGATTGAGTTTATTTATATCAAAATTGAAATTGTTTCCATGCTAACAAGATGGTTATATTGCTCATTATTTATTTCATCCCTTTTGACTCAAGGGTGAAGTTGACAAGCAGAAAATAAATATATACAGTGCATTATTCAGTATGTATCATTATGTTCTCTGACTTTTGAATGATAACACCTAAGAGATCTTGCTACTAAGGTCAAATGTGTGGAATACTGAAATAGCCCCTGATCTTAATAACATTTGGACTGATCTGGTTTATTTGGTAAAAGGTCTGAATTCAAGAAACAGAGCCCAGAAATGAAATTTGTCCAACTAGAATGACACTATACCATAAGCCCAATAATATTTCTCTTTTCCCAACTCTTTGTTGTATTATTTTGATTTTACTTCTAATATATTGGAGGTTTTTTTCTGTAATTTGCAATCATAAATATATATGGCTAGTCTGTAAACATCAATAATTTTTTATTTATGCTTAGCAGATGTTTATCCCCTTATTTTCCAAAGGGAGCCATAAATAATATTTCATTCTTTGGTTTAATTTTCATCTTTATTATTATGAAATTTCCCACAATAGGAACATACCTAAAGTCCCCAAAATAAGCAAACCATAGCAGGGCAATCTAAATATTCTATAAAACATTGGTACCATCATAAATGATTTTTCTTTTTTTTTGCTTTAGGAGGAGGCTCCATTCTCTAAAAAATATAAATAGTGTCTAATGATGCTAGAATGTAATCAGGATGCACCTACATTGCACTATCAATTGTTTTCACATAAAGATAGTCCTCCGCTTATGATCACAATTGGATCCTGAATCTTGATTGTTAAATGATGCAGTGAATAAGGAAGATAATTCTCTCAATGACTAGAATCCTGGTTCTCATAGTTATGATCAGTAGGCAGCTATGTATGCCTCCTGTGGTGGAGTGGGGGAGAGGGCAGGGGCCTTTAACCATACCCAGGAGGCACCTCTTCCCATCCAGTTGGAGAAATTGATTGTGGATATGATGGTTTTTGCCAGCATTTTCACAAGATTTGAGGTTTATTTCTCCAGTGTGCAAGATTTCCCCTCTACATTGGTGTTAGACAAGAGTCAGTGGACTTCAAGAGGGGTTGGATTTAGTCTGTTTGTTGCTACATAGAGACTTTAGGCTGATTCCTCTTTTGACTCTACTCCTAAGTTCTGCCACTCCTTTTACAAAAGCTTTCTTAACTTCTATCTTCATTGTTCCTGGAATTTTTTACTATTAGTTTATCCATAAACAGTCCAAGCAACAGTTTATCTTTTTAAACCCTAAACCTGGCAAGAAACACATTATTAATATACTTTATTAAATTTTTATTAAAAATATGTAAAAAAAACAAATTATTAAAAGGAAAAGGACAAGAAGCCAAACAGACTGGATGTCATTAATACACTGTCCTGTATAGCATCTTTATCACAAATATTATGTTTAGATTTCAGAGGTTTTAGCAAAAAAATTAGCCTAGAAAGGATGATATATGTAACTTTAATAAGTAAAAAGGAAAACACGAAAATATCTACTTGGAGTAAATAATGTATAGTACCTCATTATTCATTGTTAATTGGTTCTGGAGGTGTGATGAGTACCAAAAATGATGACTACCAAACAAATTTTTCTCATATGGAATAATGTAGTGAATTACAAAGCATCTGAAACCAACAAGATCTAGTTTTTGCAAAGAACAATGGGGCAAAATCTTTGCATTGAAATGCGCGAATTACCAAATTCAATGAGTTTAAAAGCAATCAACTAGCAAAGTACCATTATATAGGCAAATCTATGGATAAGCTGACCTTCAAAATTTTAACATTTCCTAATTTCCACAATTGACTTGTCCAGAAGTGGCACTTTTTCATAGTATTTTGGTTAAAAACTGCTTACTCACAGATGGGTTTATGAACAAACAGATATATAGGTTATGCTTGTACTTTTATAAGCTGAAGGGAAAAAATTACTCTATATACTGTAGGATAAGCCCTTCTGTACATACTGTAAGTTGAACCCAATTTTTGGGTTGTAGTTTGGCCTACATTTTTCAGCGTATCTGTCAGTATGGTAAGTGTGATGTTACATTTTCGGTATCTTTACAGTGATCTTGTCTGGCTTAGAGGAAATCACTCTAATCAGCAGTTTTTATGGGGTAAACCTAACATGCTTCACGGGTGGGCGAACTATTCATGCAGTTTAGATATTCTTTATGTGCAGAATAATGAGGATCTAAACCCCACACAGTGAAAAAAAAAAGATTTCTGGTTTTATAACGAGCTGCTGGTCATTATGTGTAGACTTTTTTCTTGGAAAAATTTTGACAACTGCTTTAATTTGAGAAGTGCCTGAGTAGCTATATCATATTTGGTAAAGTATAAAGTTCTCCAGTGCGATTTATTGTTACATAACTTTGCCTACCATTAGCTGCCCTGAAAGTCGATTCAGGTATAAAACATTCAATAATTTTAATTAAGAAAATCAGTATTTAAAATTGTTGATACTACAACAATACTGCTACAATACAAAATACAAAAGTTGGTACCACAATATTCAATTTCTGACATGGGGTAGAATTATCTGGTAGGACACTGCCTTTGCAGCTGAAAGAAGGAATGATTTATGAATGGGTGAAAGCTGCCATTACACTGAGCAGTTTACGGTAGTTTGGAGTGATTTGTCTAAATTATTTGTGAGTGTTTGATCTGCTTGCATAGCATGTAAGGAGAGATGTGTGTCTTGTGACTTCAAGGACAGGGTTTTTTGCAGGTTGATCTTGCCATGTCTTCCCTTGCTTTAACTTTTCAGTGTTATCTGTGACAGGCACACAGACTATTGATGAGATAAACACCTGTCTGCAGAATTTCTCAGGTTTCAAAAAAAAAAGAGTATTATTCCTTACTCAAGAAGATTTGTAATAGCTAGACTGGAATGTTCTGTCATTCTGAATGTTCTGGTGTGATAATTTATCATTTTAAGGCTCACCTATACACCTGTTGATTTTTCAACCCTTGAATATTTCATCACTTCTTGAAGGGAAGTGAACCAAAACTGAATATCCAAGCTGAGGTATATTTTGTGTTGTGTGTTGCTAGTCAAATCTGTATTTTGCATGAGTCTTGATTTTGGAATCCATTGGGTGGTCAAAAACAAGCTGAGAATATTTATCTGAAGTAGCAAAACATTGGCAGTGATTGATTCCTCTTATTCTACCAAATATTTTTGTGGTCAGAAAGCTGTGAAACAACAAGCAAGGCAAGGAGTTCAGATTAGGTCATGTGAGGACTGCAAAATCTAGAGTCAGGAGATGGTTGTCACTGATAAACAGTTAAGTATTACTGAATGTTCATCGTTTGATTACATGTCTTTAATCCAAGTTAAGATGGCTGTTTGGGAGCCACACCACAGTAACATAGAACTGGTGCCAGGTTGTCCGGAAGAAGCCTGGGCTTACCACCTAAATGTTACTATTCCCCTTGCACTGCACCTGCTCCAATGGTTATCCCACTACTTTGTGTGTATGATCTTCCACTCTAACATAAGTGACTGTAATTAGTTTCTGCTGAATAAAAAGAACCAGATCGGTAATCTGCTGTACACCGTATCTCAGTATATCAACATATTGCCTCAAAGACTAAGAATTGTTTTTTAAATAATTCTATCATAAAGTTTGTAGTATCTTATTTCAGAATTGATCAGGAAGAGGAGAGCAGTACCAAGTACAATGCTAAATATACAGCCTCACACTGCAAAGGCAGTTTTTTTTAAAGGAACAAATGGAACAGAAATGGGAAAAACGGTAGCAATTATTTTGAATTATTTGAAGTTACGACTGCAAATTAATTCTTAGGAGATTGGTTTTGTTTATAACAGAGGGTTTTTTTAAAAAAAGAAAATCAAAAAATGTCAAGTAGATAAATTAATCTACTTGTACTATTATAAAGTCTAAGTTAGTAGCTCTTACAAGGTTGGTTTGCTTATTTCATCCTCGGCTTATACTCAAGTCAATTAACTTTTCCAGTTTCCAGGCCTCAAATTAGGTACCTCGGCTTATACTCTGGTCAGCTTATATTCGAGTATATACGGTATGTCTTTTTAGACATTTTAAAATAATTTTGCTTTCCTTGTCATTTAATCTCCCCTGACCTAGCTACTGGCAGTGACCCTGTACTTTTAATTTAGAGAATGGAGTAGGAAGTGGTCAAAGAATGTGCATTTCAGTTGATACAATTTAGAGTAGATGTAGCACAATTGATTAATTCCACGTTAGTATTCTCTATACTATCAGCAGTCATCACATTTAGGATCCTAAAGACTGGCATAGTAAGGACACTCTTGGTGGAAAGTGACTATAAATCTATTTTATGCTACTATTGATTATTGATATCCAAACACCTCATGATGTCTAGTTACATTATGGTGGAGAGTGCTGAACAAGGATTTCACTGCTTGCTACTGCTATAATTATATGGATTCCAACCCAATCAATACAGATGTAGTGTTCTACTTTATTTAAAATAAGTAGGAATGATTAGGCCCCATGGTCAATATGCAGGTTGAGATCTGGATTAAGATTCTAGTCGTTCCACCAAAGACTAAAAGCAGGAAAAAGGGCATCCATACGCAGTTTGACATTTATTTTAATTGCTGATAGAGTTAGATTTGCAAATGTAAGTGACTGGCATGTAAAATAAGACTTAGATTTTTTTGGTGCATATTTCCTTTATGCAGTTACATCTGGCTGATCTTCTCTGAACGAGGAAGCCAAGCAGTCAGTACTGGTTAGTACAGGGGTGGGCAAACTTGGCTCTTTTATGACTTGTGGACTTCAACTCCCAGCATTCCTGAGCTAACATGACTGGAAG
>JANHFR010002097.1:83584-95103 GCA_032468015.1 Mimophis mahfalensis | reverse complement strand
GAGCTAACATGACTGGAAGAGGAATTCTGGGAGTTGAAGTCCACAGGTCATGAAAGAGCCAAGTTTGCCTACCCCTGGGTTAGTATATAGAAAGAGACCTCCAGAGAAAGCCAAGGCTTAGAGTAAAGAGGCAAGTGTAAAAATTGTCATTAAGGGAAGCAATGAAAAACCATTTCTACTACCCAGAATTGTATGGCTGGGGTAGTTTGCAGATATGGAAATACATAGTGTTGCTGATAAAACAATATTGATGTGTCCATGTTGAATCAATCTGCCTTGGAGAGCAATTTCCTTCTTCCTTTTGCAGCTGGCCTGCCCTTCCAACTTGACTGCCTGTCACTGCTGGCATGGTGCCAGTGCCCAGCCTCAGCTACCTGCTAAAAGGATTCTTGAGAATCTTCTTTTGGTCTATTCTTGTATCTGCTCAAATATTCACCATACCTGGAATCCTGCAGCACTGCAGATGGGCTTTAGGTCTCCTGGGTCTTGTGTCATTTAATTATTTTGCCTCAGGTTTGTTCTATACTTTCCCCTTCAATTCTTTTCCTAAGCTCACTCCAGTCCTTTCTGTAAGGCCCACAAGGAGAGAAAGAAGCTGAATCAAGCAGAAGCAGTCGGAATATGTCAGGTTCAGTCAGAAAGATAATGATAAAGCTAGGCAGGTGGAGACAACTAAAAATATTACAGATTATGTCATTGTAGAATAATTGATACCAATTGTAACAAGGAAGATACCACTGAGCAGGAAAGAGGAGCATAAATGATTCACAGCACTTCCTGCTGTACAAGCTATAGAAAGATACCTTTACAAAGGACTGAACTAATCCAGAGCTTGACAATCTGTAGTTCCAAAAGGGCACAGGGCCACAAGCATCCACCTGCTCTGGATGCTTTTATCAAAATAGCCCTTTTGGATACAATGGTGATATTATGTCAAATGTAGAAAAGGGAAAGCCTGCATTGCTTTCATTCCAGACAAAGAGGCACTTATCATATAGAGCTTTTTAAGTCACCCTCTGCTTCATGAAATGCTACAGGGATTTTCCAAAGAGCAGAATTCCATGTTCTTCTTCTAACATTTTGCCTGCAGTAATGGTTTTTATTTATATTAAGACTTCTTTTTGTAGAATAAAAATAAATTAGGAACCTGCCAGAAACAAAAAAAAAAGAGAAAAAAATACCCCCTAAAGTTAATAAATATATGAATGGCTTTTGACCTTCTTTTCAATAAATAATGACAGCCTTCCTCCCTTTTAGATGTTATATCAGTCCTTCGACCCTTTTGTTTAATCCATTTTTCTTTATCTTCAAATTCATAAATTGCCATTTCATTTATTTCTTCTTTTAGAAAAAAGTCCATAGAGTATAAGATCCTCTGTCTTTCAGAAATGGTGGTTATTAAACTGGAAGTAATCATCTGAAAGAGGGTATTTTGGGCATTCCTTAGAGAAATGGGAGAATTCCCTCTTTGTTAATTGAGCATCCAATTTGGGACTGTCTCTTTTGAAATGCTTGTGTAAAACAACGTCTTATTTCTTGGGGCCAGGAGGATAATGACATTATTTTAGACTGGGGAAAAAGTAATTAGATCAAACTGTGTTAAGAACTATTGGTTTGGAGAGGAGCCGAGTGGGATTTATGTTTAAAACTTTCTTTAAAACTGGCACTGAGAAACACCTCCATACTGCAGTTGGGGCATGCAAGGTATTAAAACTCTTCTGTCACCATCACTTCCTGCTAACAGTGGCCACTGCCAAGTTCCAGGGGACTAATTGTGTTCTCTGAAACCAAGGTCTGTATATCTGCTCCCACTTATCAGACAGAGAGTCACAACTGCAAGATACTTATCAGCACACAGCACTCACAGAAAAAGTGTGGCGGGGGAAAGCCCAGTCTGAGACCCAGGAATCAGGGAACTAAAACAGAAAATGTCATGCTGCTTGTTAACTTGGAATTGTAGTAATAGCATTATTAACATGTAGAATTGAGTACCCATGGCTTATTTGGGTTGATAAAATTCATAGACTTTGATATAAGTGAGTACTTCTTTATCAAGTTCTAATTGAAAATTGCTGTTTGCCAGTAAGAAACATAAACAGACTCACAACTAGAATGTGACATACACAAATGCAAAATTTGTGAACATATCTGGAATATATTTAATTCCCTTCTATTTTCATCCACAACTCCTTAAATCATAAGTTCATCTTCCAAGATGATATATGCCATCATCTATTTGAAGTAAGAAGGGAGGGGGAAATTGACAGATGGACACAATTATAGCATCATAAATGTGTTGTTTCCATTCCTTTCTTTTTGGGTTACAAAGTAATATTGAGATACTTCTGCTTGATTACATGGGGAAGTAGACTGTCCCACAAGATTCTGGTTTTGTTTCTCTCAATATTTATATCAACATGAAGGTATTGGAAGGGATAATTTCCAGGCTGGGACTAGTTCTATTAATATGCTAATGATACTTAGCTATAATTATTCTTTGTGAGACCTTAGCTAGATGCTACTTGAGCTACCCTGACTCTAAAGGACTGTTTAAAAAAAGAAGAAGGTAAACCTGTGTTTAGAGTGAAGACTACACTTTTATTGATTCCAGGAGCTGAATGTCAGGATATGTGAGATGCACCGGTTCTGGATGGGACTGCATCCCTGAGGAACATCTCTGTGGTCTGTGGATTCTGCAGCTCAACAACCATATAATTTAAGTTAAGGAGATAGTCATTTATTAGACTCAGTTGATACAGCAGTGTGTCCCATGTGGGAGGCAACAGACCACTGATTCAAGACTTGCAGTGTGCTCTTTGTCAGCCAGCCCTTGAAGGTGACCTGTCTCTTACTCAAAAAGCAATACTCTTAGTGGTAATGGGATCTCATTTGAGTCCCACATTACCTCTGTGTTCAAATAACTTCATTTTTGAGCTTTCAAACATCAACAGAACAACTTCTTTTTTAAAAAAAAAATATTTGCAATTTTAAAATAGCACAACACAAAACAAAAAAAGGTGAAAAAAAGAAAACAAAGTTAATATTACAAATATACAATAAGAAAATGAAACAATTGTGGTGAATGCAATACAAATATCAGGTGTTATAGCAAACAATAAGTCACAACCTAATTTCTAACCATTACTGTTTCCACTTCCTTTTCTCTATCCATGCATACCACGATTCCCAACATGCATAATATTCGGAGTCTTTTCTGTTCCTTCAGCATTTTGGTTAAGCGGTCTGCTTCCACACATTCCGTTATTTTCCAAATCATTTTGGTTTCAGAAGGAAGTAAACTACTTTTCCATTCCTGAGCGAATAAGATTCTTACCGCAACTATTATGTGAAGTATTAAATACCATTTAGATTTAATCACTTTCTCTGGTTTTATCCCTAATAAGAAGCATTCTGGTCTCAATTCTAGTCAACAGCCCAACAGATCTTGTATCCAGGAGCGAACTTTAAGCCAGTATTCTACAGCTTTTGGACAAGTCCACCATTGGTGGAAATAAGTTCCGTTACTCGCCCCACATTTCCAACATTCTGAGGGAGAACCTGGACACGTTTTGGCAACAACTTCTATGGGTCAGGCCACAAATATAATTAACATATTGCAGTACATATTAAATCAACTCTTTCCTTTTCCTAGCAAAATGTGCAAAGCCACAACTGGTTATGGAAAAGTCTTAAAGGTTTTTCTCCACATTTCCGAAAGTTGATCTTTTTTAGAGGTTGGATCTTATGCTGTATGGTCCAGTCCACATCTCTTCTTGACTGTGCAGATTCAGTCCTCTCCACCTAAATCACTGGGCAATTTTAATAGAAGGCGATATATATATATGTAGTTCAAATTTGACCTATGGAGATGTTGATGCTCTTTGTGCTTGGTTGTTATTGTTGGGATTGTCTTCCAGCGCCAAACACACTAGGCAAATTGTATCTGACCTATTAGAAACTTTGTTCAACATCAAAGATAAGCAAAGTACAAAGATATGTAAAGAGGTATTAATTTAACTTTATAGTACTCAGATTAAACACGACAATGATGTACCTTGGTTACAGTTGATCATGCCCAAATCACACTGATATTACAAATTCAGTATGGGTTTGTTCTGGAGGAATGGTTAGTAATGATAATTTTAACAAAATATTTTTGCAAATATTGAATAAAATGATACAATCAGAACATAACCATCCATTTGCTCTGTAGTGGTTGCCATTAATTTCCTTTATGTACATTTGTTACTTTGTCTTGATAGTATCATACAGGTCAAGTCCTAGCCACATAATAATAATGTTTTATGAGGATACATGTCATTACTTCATGTGTGAATGCTGTGTTCATTGTTGGAAGAGAAAGATGCAAATGAAATTAATGGGCCGTTTTTGAAATGTAATTAAAAAAACATTCAGAAAAGAATCAATATAATTAAGAAAAACTTTTATTTAAATTTTATGTAAAACCAAAAGAATATAAATTAAAAGGGAAGTAAAAAGAAACGCTAAAATAATTTTATGAGAAAAATAATACATTACAGTTTCAAATTTCACTATTCTTCTATGAGACTAAAATAGAAGATTATTACAATATTATACACAGTATTAAATATTGTATGTATAAAATAGAAGGATAAAATTCTATTTGTAAATATTTCAGTGTATACCTTCCACTTTCTTCTATTTTGGGGGGAAATGTGTTACCAGTCAGGTTTTGACTCCTTGAAATTGATTGACTAGTCCCTGTGGTGTTCTTGGTAAGGTTTTTCAGAAATGATTTGCCAGTGCTGCCTTCCTGTTGTGGCTCGCCAGCATTCAGTGGAGCAGCCAATACTGACTCTGAGGAGGCAGTTGGGGAGGAATCTGGGCCATGTCTGGAAGCAAGGGGACAAGAGCCTATGTTGGAGGCCGGGCTGTGTGCCAATTACCAATCATCCTCCACATCTGATAGCAATGATGCTGAGGAATTAGAGCCACTCATTAGTGTTTGCATGCACAGACAAATGAGGAGGCAAGACAGAGGAGGAAAAGGGGAGGGTGGAGAAAACAGGCCACAGGTGATTGGTGAACGGCCACTCCCCTAAGACACAAAGAGGGGCAAATGGGGAGTAGCATTTTGCAGAAACCACCTTGTTTAATCCATTCTGGTTTGATTCGGCTCGTGTTCTGATTATTGGATATTTTTCCCTGTTTCTGCTTTTGCTTGGAGAACAGCGTGTATGGCAGTATCTGTGGACTTCTTATCTAGCTGGGACTAATTAAAGGTTGGACATTCACAGCTTTTGACAAAAAAGGCAGTTCATGTTTGTTTGTAAAATAAAGGGAGGATTTTGCTTTAAGAACTGTCTTAGAGTGTCTCTGACTGACCCGAGTCAGAACACTTCCTAGGTTATCCAGTTGGCTTTGTGCATAAGGTTTCTAGTCTTATGCCTGATACTAGTCCAAACTGATTCTTGCTTTAATCCTAGCTGTAGAATATATTTGACTCAGGAAACATAGCATTTGCAGCATGCCCAAAGTTTGTAAATCTCCTAGTGAGGGGTTGATATGATATTGTTTTATGTCTGATTATTTAGTTGTCTTGAAGATATGGTCAGAAGGATCTTCTGTTTGATATAGTAAACCCTTAGTTATTTAGCGAACTATGAACAAATGCTATATAATTCTACTTGTTTTGACAACTCTGTTGGTTACATGTTCAAACTGATAGATTTGAATAGTTTCTTGATGGTTTTTGGAAATGAAAGGCATCAAGGCAGACAATTCTTCAAAAGCTTTTGGAATAGGAAACAGAGAAGAGTCTTAGGTATTGGATCTCCAGTCAAAACCACCCTATTTTTCAAGTGAACTGCAGCAATGAAATGAATGAGAGCTACAGTGATATTGGTAGAACATTTTCAGAGAATCTGAGTTAGTATACTTTACACCAGTCCTGGTTAAATTGTGGCTCCCTTAAGACTTGAATGAAGCCTCCAGAGCCCTGGCATCTAAATTGCAATGTTTTAAGATAACTGAAGTAGAAAATCATTATATTCATGGAGGGCAATCATTTAAACTACATTTAAAGTAATTTTCATTTAATAAAATATATACCGTAGTTAAATGTATTAATTTAACTTTTATATTAGCCCTGTCTTTTTTTAAGAGTGCAGATAATATGCATTTTTAGTGAAAGAGGAAATGAAGCTAGTTTCTTTGTTATTTCTTGTGCCAGCAAGTAACTATTATATAGTTGGGTAAATCTTAGCTGCAGCCGCTGGGTTGGCTGTTCAGATGAATTATAATTAGTTGAATTTAGTTTGTTTTATGGGCATCACTTTAATTTAACTTTTCTTGTGTGCTTAAATGTATTTGCTTTTTTTAGTCATTACCCTTTGTTGGAAAAGCAGAGTAGAAATTCAGTAAATTAGTAAATTAACCACCTGAGGGTAACTGCTTTTTAAAAGACCAAATCTCATTTTAAAAATTCAACTTAGTAGTTCTCTTCAGATCCCCATAATTAAGATTAAGCTAGATTATAATGTTTCTAAGGGTGTTGGGAAAACAGAGGCTAATTTGTTTCTTCCTTGGTTTCACTTTCAGATCCCGAATTCAAGGATCTTGGGGTTTTGAAACCATTGCCAGGTCGGTATGTTCAGTTTTCCATAGCACTTCAAAACGTTTGTATTTGATCTGATTTTCTTCTTGCTTGATCTTTATGTTTTGTTGTTATTCAGTTTGTGAGTTTCAAATGGGAGGATCTGAAGGAATTGTGGAATCGGTGCAGATCGTAAAAGAAGGGAAAGCTTCTGATTCTGAGGCTGTTGATTGTAAATGGTACGTCCGAGCACCACCACGATCCAAGGTCAGTTCTGTTCCGTTCTTTGATTTGGGGTCATTGTTTGAGCAAGTGACTATACTAATGCAGGATATAGGTTTTGTTTAATAAGCAGTATCTATGAAACATGTAAACTTGCATTCTTTGCTATCCAGGAAAAAGTAAGAATCAGTGTAAATATTTTGGGTAGTAGGATAGGTTTAGAGCAGGGCTGTCAAACTCAGTTTCATTGAGGGCCACATCAGGCTGCAGTTAACCTCAGGGGACTGGGCATGTGGCTGACTGGGTGGGTATGGCTGGCTTAATGCCACTCCCCAAACTACTGGCATGTTTCCTCTTCGCACTGGGAAGACCAGGCCAAAGTGACACGGGCTAGCCCCTTACGTTTTCCAGGACAGGCCCATGGGCTGGATCCAACCACATCATGGGCCTAGTCCGGCCCACAGCCTTGTGTTTGACACCCCTGATTTAGACCAATTTGGTGCTGAGGCAATTTTTAGGTTTGGGCCCATTCCTATGTATCTACCAGTTTATATCATAGTAAATATATCATTGTTTAATATTTTCAAGGACTCCAAAATTTCCAATTAGTAATTCTGTAATATACGTATCACTTTTACAGAGTTAAAGAACAACGTTTTGAAAGTAAGGGCAGATCCATACTGCCCAATTGCTCTACCATCTTCTATTCACCCCCAGTATGCTAAATTGCAACTTTCACTGTCCTCTGCAGACACTCCAGTTTGTCAACATTTATTTTAATGGTGTCCAGAACTAGACATGGTATTCAGATAGGTACCTGGGAGTTTTCAAAGATTACAATTAATGGTTCTACTATCACCTCTACAACTTTCTTCCATATCTAGGTGTAATTCATTTGGCTCCAAAAAATATCTAGTAATTTAAATTAGCTGAGTGATCCTGGGAGATGCCTGAGATGCATTTCCCACCTTCTTCCATGGCTACCTAGAGCTTCATTTCTCTTCAGAGAGGAGAGAGACCTACAAACACAATAAAACATTCTGCCTTCTCACTATCATCCATAAACTGTTCCTTGCTTTGTTTTTCCAACAGACCTACACTGTGTTTTTTGTTTCCTTTCCTTGTTTCAGACATATCTGAAATGATTTTTTTTTAATTCCTTGGGGCAGGGGTCTGCAAACTGTGGCTCTGGAGCCACATGTGGCTCTTTTGGCCCTCTGCTGCGGCTCCCTGTCTGTTGATCCCACCACTGAATGGCCCCTGCCCCCCTTGCCCTCCCCTCCCCATCACTCCTTGACTGGCCTGAGAAGGGAAGTGTGATGGTGTGGGATGGAGACTCACTCCATATTCCAGAGCAGGAGGCAACGGGGGGGAATAAATGATGTGAGTTGGCCATGCACACCCAGTCATACCAGTTGTTAAATTATTGGCTCCCGGTGTTTTCTTTTCTGTGGTAAATGGGTCCAAATGGCTCTTTGAGTGTTTAAGTTTGCAGACCCCTGCCTTGGGACATGTCTTGCAAACCTCAGATCATTCTCTGCTTCAGCCATTCTCATCTAGTCCTTGCTGAGTCCTTATTTCTCTCATTGTTTTGTTGTAATTCTGTCAAGTGTAGGAAATCAGGAGTCCAGGCAATTCAAATGAATAAAGGTTTACTGCATGCTAAAGCTCTCCACAAGAGTCTGAACTATTTATGGTCAAAGCAAATTGGTGGTAGATGAGAGTCATTGGAATCTAAGGTGGATTGGACTTAGATCTCTTGTGGGCACCAAAGGACTCAAGACTGATGACACATTTGACCCTTCCCTCAGGCTCAGCCTGGTCATCTACACGAGGGTGTCAAACTCGATTTCATTGAGGGCTGCATCAGGGTTGAGTCTGACCTTGGAGGGCGTGGCTGATGTTTGAGTGACATTGGGCTCTGCTTTTGGCCATGACAGCCCTCCTAGGCTCCATTTTCAGCTGTGACAGCCTCCTGCAGCCCTCTGCCAGTGAAAACACAGCTTGGGAGGGCCAACATGTGGCCTCCCTGAGCTCCATTTTCACTGGCAGAGGCACCATGGGCCTGTCCTTTGCTGTTTCCAGGATGGGTTTGTGGGCCAGATCTAAGAACTCCAGATTCGGCCCCGGGGCCTTGAGTTTGAGACCCCTATTTTACACTCTCCTTCCTATTCATAATATTTTTCAGCAGTTTAGGAAGTCTCTATACTGATGTCATCAGATGTCAGGTTGTGTCTGCGCTATGTCCTTTCACAGTCCTTCTTTGGCACCTTCTGTAGCTATCGGAAAATTCTACTTTATGTTAATTTTCCATTTCTTTCTGCACCCAGTTTTTGCCTGAGAATGACAGTGGACTTTGGAGACTAATGGATGAAGTTGGCTGTGCCAATTCTTATACTTCTCTCCTTTCCCTTTCTGCAGAATAAACCCCAATTAAGAAGACAATCTATGCAAATATTTTCATACAAACAATATACAATCAGTAGTTTCACAGAGCTGAAGTGGCCTTCTGAAATCCAGACAGATGTATTAGGGACTAAAGGCATGCCCCCAGATGGAAACCTATGTTCATGCATACTCATATTTATAGTTATAATGCAAGTATACAATGTCATGCTATAAACTACTTCATAAATTACTTTATGGTAATCCAGACAACAAACACAACCCAGGAGTGTTTTTATTGTGAAGTGACATTAAACAGAATCCTGCAAGGCTGAAAGTATTCTTCCTCTTCTTTCTCTTTAGTCTTTGGAAAAGGGTTTAGGAAGGGTCTCTTCTGAAATGCTTCCCATGCTTTTTCCCTTATTTGTGGACTGAACTGATTGTTGACTTGGCTGTGAGTCTTCCTTCTATTGCACAAGATCATTCCCACATTCAGGCATGCACGCACAAAGCCTATCCTTTTTTTAATTGCAGTTATCACAATTATAGTTGGGTAGAGGGGTGGAAGAACCAGGGATTGGAGAACCAAACCTGATGCAATGGGAACAGCTGGAGAAGGAAAGTTACCCCCCCTTCCCATTGCTTCTCCACTTCCTTAATGCTTCCTGTGCTAATTTTCTGAAAGACGTTATTCCTACAAGCTCCAATGATCGTAGGTCCTTTCACTGTGAGAGGTAAATGTAGCAGCACTGTGAGATTTCCCTTGTAGCAACAGAGGCTTTAATTAGCAATAGAGCAGGTAAAGGAACTGGAGAATAAACTGCAAAATGGGTATATGTTCTCTTGACATTTATTTATTTAAAGTATGTACATGGCCGCCTATCTCATATGCATGTTTGCTAGCAAATAATAATTAATAAGAAATAATTTAATAATTAAAACAGAAATAAACCGTATAACCAAATTCTTAACAGAAAGCCAAAAAAAGAAAGAAAAAAAAAAAAAGAAACACTGGTTAAACTTTACAACTTCAATTACAGTATATTGCATAAGACAAATCAGTTATGAACAGGTTTTCCTTTTTAACTTCATTTAAAAATAAAAATAATACATTCAAATCCTAAAGCAAACTATTTGTCTTTAACTTAGTAAAAATACCAACAAGTTCTTGAATCCAGGGGAAACTAAATTGTATTTAAAATAATTTGAAATTTATATGTGAACTACAGTATGATGTTACATTCTTTTTCTAGCATAGGTTGTACAAATAGAGTAAGCATATTTTACATTAGTTAGGTAGATAAAACGGTTTAGATTCCCTACGTGGTTAATGCCATTCTGGAGGCAACTAGTATAGCCATGGATTTCCTGATTTTTTACTGCATGTATGATATAGAGATTTTGAGAAGTGGTTCCTACGTTTCCAAGGGTAGACATTGGGAGTGACGAGCGAGACAAATTATGACTTCCTGTGATGTCATGATACAAAAGTTGCACTTACGAACTCTCATTAGATATTTTGAGAGAGACATACATGTAGTTATGTTACAAAATTAACATTGTTGATGATGTTGCCTTTTGCTTGTAGACATCTAGTGAATAGAATTAAAGGGCACAGTGGGTCCAGTCACACTTCCGTTGGCAGGATCAAGATAATTTGTTTTTTCCCCAGGTTGGAGTAGGGTTTTGTTTTTTGGGTTTTTTGCTTTTTAAATATATTTGCACAAAGCTGCTGTTGATTATTGGCCATAACAAAAAGATGCAAATACCATGTATGATTCTGGAACCATAAATTTCTCTCTTCTGTCATGCAACATGAAACTATTCTTTGATAATGTGATATAGAAATGCATATTGTCTACATACTTGCATTACCATATCACATCACCCATATATGATCTATGTACATGTGCATGTGAAGATGGGATCCTATACAGAATTTCCATTAATAATTATTCTAATATAGTTCTTCTGTAGTATGTTGCCTTTATTTTTATTGATTTTTTCACATATATGTAAATTAATTTTAATTATTAGGAGCATATTAATTTTTTAAAAACAATATGCCTAATTTAATACAGTCAAGATAAAACAGATTTAAGGGTAGTCAGCTAATTTGGAGGGAATTTTCTTTTGTTTGTCAATCTAAACATGATGCTACAGGACTAAAATATATAATAGGAACTTATTTTAATAGTATGGATGAAGACAGTTCCAGACATTTCATAGCTATGTCTTTCAGAACAACAACAACAACAACTACTACTACTACTACTACTACTACTACTACTTCTTCTTCTTCTTCTTCTTCTTCTTCTTCTTCTTCTTCTTCTTC
>JANHFR010002097.1:66947-83484 GCA_032468015.1 Mimophis mahfalensis | reverse complement strand
AAACCATTTAAACAAAGCATGCTGCCAGCACCAAATTTAAAACAGAAATGGCTGCTAAAGCCCAGCACACATGAGGAGGATGAGCCTGGTGATGGCAGATGAGATTTTGCCGAAACGTTACTACAACTTTAAAAGCACAACTATGAAGACTTGGGAAAATACCAGAACAAAGCATAATGCCATACACATAAATACCTGCGGAAACACAAGAAAAAGAAAAATAAGCTAGTTAGTTATTTTTAGTGGGCAAAATGCTAGCAATTGTTAGTGCTTTAAAAGGGAAGATTGAGATCTCAGAACTACATTTTCAATGGGATATTTAAAAAAATACAGCAATGGAAGAAAAGAGTTGTTATTGTGCTGCTATCAACTTTGGTTTTAATACAACAGTTTAGCATAGTAATTACTATTATTACACTTACAGTGTTAATCTTAAGTAATATTATTTATTATATTTATTTTGAACTAATATATGACAGAACATGGTGACTCATTATTTTATTATAACATGCTTTGGCTAGTTTCTCCTTATGAAAATGCAAGAAAAAATTATAAGGAATTATAAATAGTGATAAATTTTACAAAAGAGAGTGAAACAACTTTTTGTACTGCTGGCAGATTAACCTTTATTTATAATCAAAGGATTCTAGTGAAGGTGTGCAATTACTACATATTTATAAGTATACTTCATCATATAGCAGTCTTTCAAGCTGAGCCTTGAAATTGAAAGCATAATTGAGCTATTATTTACAAGGGGATCATATCATGCCAAAATCAGGGTAAGCGATCTTTGGGGATCAGTGGGCTGGTTTTAAATGCTAACGTTATTTTATAGACCCAATGAAGAAGTAGTAATTCACAAAAGGAGGTTGGGGTCAGGGGATGACAACATCTGGCTTACCTTGCTTGAACACAAAATATTTCTTTTTAAAAGCTGACTTATTGACAGAGAAACAATAACAGTAAAATATTTTTTTCCCTTCTCTGCTATATAGGATATAGCAACTATTGCTTTGAAGCAGTAGCTAATAATTATTTGACTGGAAAGTTAAAGAGCCCCACTAGACGCCGTTAGTATTTGAGTAAAACCAGGTTAAAACTCCCCAAAACCCTGTTCTCAGTTTGTAAGCGATAAATGGTCTCTATCTAAGGAATCGGAAAATAAAATCAAGACTGAAAAGAAAAATTCTTTAGAACCCACTAAAGAACTCCAATGAAAAAGCATTGAAACATCCCATTTCGGGTCTCTAAAAGAGAAGTAGATACTTCTAAATAAAGGCTTCAGCAAAATAAGAGGAACCAAAAGAGAAAGGATTGGGGATTTTAAAGATAGTCATTCAGACTGAACTTTAAAGATAGTCATTCAGACTGAACTTAGCAAGCTGTTTTACATCACATGCATTACTAGATCAATCCTTATTTAACACTGATCCCTTTTATAGACCAAAACCACTGCTTTTTAGAAACTAGTACTTTTGATTTGGATAATTAATCTCCATCTCATTCTAAGTGCTAAAATAGCCAAAGTTAGAGCTGATCAATTTAGAAGTGAACAGAGGTAGTTTCTTAAGTTGACAGGATGACCTTTCAAGATGAGGATGTGTTTTTTTTAAATCATATGATCTTATTCTAATTTATTTTTAAAACTTCTGTCACTTTCTCAGAGCAGTTTTTCACCATGTATAACTTTTAAACATAAAGGAGACACACTTGATTAAAAGTGAAGTTAATTAGTGACTTGATAATCAATTAGGTTAGATATTTTCTGTTTCCTTTTTTAGTTCTGTAAGTTTTTGAACCTTGCTAAATGTTGTTATGGCTGTTGTAATTATGACAGGTAACCAATTGCCATGAGTATAATGAGTTTGTTGCCAGATGCATAATAGAGTTATGAAATGTCAGAAGTGATTTAGATTACTTTGTAAAGTAGTATATGTATTAGGAAATTACTCAGAATGAAATTACTAGAAAGGCCACAATATGTGAGTTGGTTGTACTTGATTAGTCATGTGAGATTGACAATAAAAGTCTGCATTTACTGTAAGGTAATCTACAGGTAAGCATAACGGGATGATCAAAGCCATGCCTCTGTTTATATCTGTCTGTCTGTCTGTCTGTCTGTCTGTCTGTCTGTCTGTCAAGGTTGAATATGGAGTATTATGTTCTCTGCATCTCTTTTCTGCTTTTTTGTGTGAGAAGGACTCATCTATTAGCAAACACTGAATTCAGCCAGCAGATGATAGTTTTGACCACCTGAAGAAAAGTTCAGTCTTACTTTATTAACATCAAGCTATACATACAGCATTCACAGTGAATGGCAACTATTCCTAGTTCAAGAAGACTGAAATAAAATACGTTTTGGGTCCATCGTTTTGGAATTTCTTAACTGATTAGAAAATAAACTTTACAGCATTTCCACTCTCTTAAAACTTCTGATGATTCAGCAAATTATACTCTTATTTTGATGATGTTGCTATTTGTTTTAGGACAAATTGGCTTGAGAAGAGCATTCATTTCAAATTATCTATGGGACATTTTTCATCTTTTTGGAGCCAAAAATAGGACTGAGGAGGTGGCCCCATAGCATCAATACAGTGTTGCAACTATATTGAGTTCCTTTTCAGTTAGAAATGCACAGTATTTTCTTGCAGATTTAAGGTTCTTTGAAACTATAGATCTTGCTCAGTTGTTGAACTCAAAGTTTATAAAGTACTATATTGGTTTTTTTTTCATTTGGGAATGGCCTAATACAATTTTAAAGTCTATTTTCCAGATACACTGCATACCAAATGCGCATCAAAAGCTATTACACACCTTGAGCTTGGATGCAGAAAGATTGTGGCAAAAATGTGGATTGATATGCTTAATTTGTTATTTTTTTTAAAAAAAGAAACATTTATTTCTGTAGCAGTAGAACAGCTACTGGTTTTTAGAAAGAACTAGATCCTTGTTTATGAAATTTTGATATTTACAATGTAGTGTAAAAATGGGAAAATCTTTTCCTTGCAACATCTTTGTTCTGTTCTTTCAGTTTTTCCTTCGGGCTAAACCTCCCCTGCTTTTGCACCATTAAGTTCTATATTCCTTGGTCTTCCTATTATCCTAAACATTCTGAGTATAATCAAAAAGATAAGAAAAATAAGATAGCTCTTTGTTCCTTTTTGTGTTTTATCCAGAATGTTAGAAACTATTTGTCATTGTTGTAGTTATAAAGAAATTAAATGGACGGGCAGTAAAAGAGATTTTTTTTCCCCAAATGTCTTATTTCCCAAACTTCAAAAGCTTTTCTATTGCCTATTAGTTATCTTTTAGACACAAGGGTTTTACTAAATTATTTTGGACCGATTATTTTAATTGCTGATCCTGCCTTAGGTTTGATTAGGCATTGATCGATTCTGCTGTGCATTGCTGTTGGACCATTAAAGTTTGAACTGCAGAGGTAGATAACATCTGTAGAGGAATTTTGATATTTCACAATTAAATTATAGAAAAGTTAACAAACTCTAGATGGTTTTGTTTTATTATTTAAAAATAATCAGGCAATATTCTCATATTTAAAAAAATAAGAGAAGAATGCTAAAACCTTTTTCCTGTTAAACATTCATAGATTTTAAAACAACTGATCCACTAGTTTTGTGACAAACAGAAAAAAAAGGACAAAGAAAAGAAAAGAGGACAAAATATTTCTTATGTTTTTCACTTCTCTGTAAATAATGTACACATGGTGAAACTATATGAAAAAGCATACTCATTTTCTATTCAGTTCTGAGCAATTTGAAGACCTTTGGTTATTGTTATGTGCATACATATACTTCATCATAATGAGTTTGTGATAAACATACCTGAGAAAATTCTTCCAAGAACAAATAACTTGTTAGAAAAAGGATTCTCAGTTCCATTCATGAATCTGTTTTCTTGCAGTGTGCTCACATTCAGGAACATACCATATTTTTCAGACCATAAGACGCACCTGGCCATAAGACGCACCCAGTTTTTAGAGCAGAAAAACAAGAAAAAAAATATTCTGAACCAAATAGTACCAGTATACTAAAATATTTAGCTCCATCATTCTGAGAGTGCTTGTCCCCTGCTTGTGCATGCGCTGGACAGCATTTGGGCCACAAGACGCACCCTCATTTTCCCCCCACTTTTGGGGGGGGAAAGTGAGTCTTATGGTCCAAAATTTATGGTAAATAGGATCATTGTTGAATGTTTTTCTGTAGAGCACTGTATTCTTTGAAAAGCAAAAAGTGATGTGGAAATGCAAGTGTTGGTCTGTGCTGTCATGTTCACTGTTCTCTTTTTTATAGATATATTTACGATTCTTGGACTATGAAATGCAGAATTCTAATGAATGCAAAAGGAACTTTGTGGCTGTCTATGATGGAAGTAGCTCAGTGGAGGATTTAAAAGCAAAGTTTTGCAGTACTGTTGCTAATGATGTGATGCTGCGTACAGGTCTTGGAGTAATCCGCATGTGGGCAGATGAAGGCAGTCGAAATAGCCGATTCCAGATGCTCTTCACATCTTTCCAAGAACGTAAGATACTTAATCAGAATTCCATTGTCATGTAACATTTAATGGTGTTTTCCTTCATACCAAATGAATATGATGATACTGTATGTGATTACCAAGAGGGATATTTTCTACCAAGTCTCTATATAAAGATGCCCTATCTTTATATAAAGCAGTGGTTCTCAACCTTCCTAATGCCATGACTCTTTAATACAGTTCCTCATGTTGTGGTGACCCCCAACCATAAAATTATTTTCACCTATACCTGTATTTGTATTGAAATATCTTTTTTCTGATGGTCTTAGGTGACCCCCGTGAAAGGGTCGTTTGACCCCCAAAGGGGTCCCGACCCACAGGTTGAGAACCACTGATATAAAGGGAGCCCTAGGTGGTACATAGCAACTTGGATTTCCTTGCTTGTCAGGAGTATGTCTGAGGATTAAAATATCAACGTTTACAAAGAATGAGGGATCTTTTTCAAATACACAGACGTTACAAGGAGTGGGTTGTTTAATAACTTAGAAAAGAAAAGCGGAATTCAAAACGATTGTGCTGATTTAGAGAACTGTGTCAAAAGTAGCAAAATGAAGTAAAACAAAGAAGAATGCAAATCTTTCAGTTAGCTAACCGCCTTGATAATAGATAAAAGTTTTTTAAAAAGTTGCTGATTATCAGTGTGATGTGGCTCCATAAAACTACTGATGTAGTTTTAGACAGTTGCCAAGTTACGGGGAATAACAGTTTGATTTTATTCTGCAGGTGTCAGAATACCTTACTTTGAATACCTAGTTTCAGACATAATTCAAGAATAAGGATTCAGAAGAACTGGAACAGATTTAAGGAGAGATGTCAGGCTAGAAACTCTGAATCATAGGAGAAAATAGGGGAGTATTCCTGTGATAGCTAAGTTTTGGAGGACCTCCAGAAAAGCCAGAATATAGAGTTAGGCATATTCCCATGAAAAGAAAATAAAGGAGTTTGGAATGTCTAGTCTTCAAAACCAGAAGACCAAGGGTTTGTGTGATAGTACTCTTCAAATAACAGAGAACGAACTTCATTGCAAATCAAATTTATCTTCTAGTCTTCAAGACACAGATGAATGGATTTAAGCTCTAGAAAGACAGATTCCCTTTTGTTTAAAAAAGCCCTTAATAACAGCAGTTATTATGACATTGGAACCATTGTTGTTATTCAAGGAGGGATCTCCTTCGGTTGATAGATAGGTTAGGAAGAAGCAGAATGATTATTTGTCATGAGTAATTTAAATGGCTAAGACCCTGAAATCCTCATCATGCAATCTTGAGAAAGCTCTTTTCTTTTGTATATTGAATTGTATATATCAACCCACATACTTGATGTCTACAAGCTAATTAAATGCACTTAAGTCTTTGCAATCAAATGTATTGAAATGTCAGTACCGAATAACTAAAAATAACCAATATTCACATGGTAAGATTTATTAATATAATTGTATATACATCAAATAAACCTGATTTATAGAAGACAAACAAGTCAGGAAGAATTCCCTTCTGAGGTATTGATTGTCAAAAATGGGAAGAAGACAATTGTTTAACAGAAAATGATTTATCACGATGTGAAATTAAATATATGTGGTTTAAAGTTCTCCATCCCTTTTTTTCAAATACAAATCTGTATTCATCTTTTAAAAATCTACTTATCTAACTGATTGCATATTACAGAATGGAAAGGGGTAAATGTTTTTCTAGAAGAGATTGATAAAAAGAAAATGAAGAATCAGTAGTTAGGAATGTGCCAGGAAAGCTGCCTATTTCTGAAGAAAACCTAACAATTATTTGACATACTATCTTCTGATACTGAAGATGCCCTTTAGAGGAGCACTCTAAAAATGCATGGAGAAAAGTTTTCTGCATCATTTGGATTAAGTTAACAAAATTCTGATGCATTTTGAGTAGAGACTGTTAGTTTGTATTGACACAGCTTAAATAATAATTTACAGTTCCCAAGTTCATAAATCAAGCTGACTTTAGTGATAATGTCTGCATAACTCTGATGCTGTTCCTAAGTATTTTTTCTGTGATCAAAACATTCTTTAATATTCAGTTTTATTTATTCAAACCAAAGGGGTTGTATCTTGTTACCTTAGAAACAACTCTGAAAGCATTGGGGATTCAGTATTTTCTAGAAGTATATTTCAAAAAAGTGACACCATTCTTTCTGCCTGTTAAAACCATATTGTCTGAGTGATTGGATTTATTTTTCAGCTACATTATAGGCTGTATAACAACTAATGCAAGGAAGCTTTCTATTTACCTATAGAGCTGGCAGATGTATTTTTGTGATTTCTGTTCAGGGAATCTTAAAGTGTTTCTGAAGTACTTTGGTGAATGTTTACCAAGGCAAATTTTGAAGTTTAAGATATTTAAGATATTCATTTATTCCGCAGCCTTGAAGCATAGTTTAAATTCTAAGACAAGTTGAACTATGCTATGAATTGCTTATCTATTCCACATTTAGTTGGATTAAATATGGTAGATAAAAATACTAATGTCATATAATGTATAGCAACAAATTAAATTACTTATGAAAAATGAGGTAATAATTACAATAGGTTAAAGATACAATGGGATTTTCTACTTCCCAAACTATAGACGATTCTGAAGAATGTTATATATCACTGAACAATATTATATCAACATTTTGAGAAATGTATGTATAGTTGGTTTAAGCAAACACAACATTAAGTGAAAATACAACAGCAGAGACAGATGGCATTTCTCTGAGCTGTACATCATCTTCATAAATCACTGCATTTAGAAGGCTCAATTTGCTAGAAAAAGAGGGAACTATATTATGGCAGGATGTCAGGGAAAGCTGTTTCTATTGTCATTTCAAAATAGCTGGCAACCTGCCTTTATCCTATTAATTTTAACACTCTTGTAATGTGCGAATATTAATGTAAGTAATTTGAAGAACTGATTACTGAGAGTTAAGAGTTGGGAATTCCAAAACTTGGATATGAAAGCATTGGGAGATGTCATAGGAAGAGGAAAGATAGAAACATGACTGTGGTGAGAACTTAAAATTTTAGATTTCAGGGGACAAATTTTGGAAGTAATATTTTTTTTCTGGGGCTTTGTTGTTTGGTCACTAAGTTGTGTCCAACTTTTCATGACCCTATGGGCCATAGCACACCAGGCCCCACTCTCCTTTACTACAGAAGGCTTTATGTCCATCTTTTAAGATTTTTGAGCCCAGCAGAAGCAAAATGGTGGTAATGTGAAGTGTGCATATGTAAAAAAACTATAATGTATAGGAGTGAAGCAGGGACGTTTATTCAGCTATGGGCTGCACTTTTTAAATATTATTTTTAATTGGAGGTGACCATGGAGCTTAATGATGAAACCAAAGAGACAGAGTTGGAATTTGTGTCCAGATTTTTTATATCAGAAGATAATGTTGAACTATGAAGCTTAATGCAAACAAATAGTATTTTTGCATGTAACAAGAATCTAGTGTTAAACGGCAAAAATAGTTTACAAGTGAAGTAGGATGGAGGGTCTATTAGTTAAAAACTTCTACAGTTGTTGGCCAGCTAAACCACAGTACCAATATGTCAGTGAAAAACTTTATCATATCAAAGCCCATATTTTCTTTTATAAAATTGTAAGGATCTACATAATTTTACTTGTACATATATTAAGTGCCATTATTGAAATGATTTGTATATGCATTTATTTCTTTCTCAAATAAGTCTGTATTGAAATCATTAGGTTTATTCAGTGACAAAGCAGAGAGATGTACAAATTGATTTTACATTTTAGGGGATTACAATATCATAACAGAGAATTTCTGAGTTATTGAATCATTGTAATTTCATTTCATAGCTGCATTTGCCAAAATAATACATTAAAACCAGATTACTAATGATGAGCAATGAAGCAACTATGTTTGTATATGATGGTTTTATATTACTCATGGAGATAGTTGGTTCCTAAAAGTTACTAAAAGATATTTGTCCTTCTTAAACTTATTGCTCATTTCATTTCATTTCATTTCATTCTAGCATATGGGTGCTGTATAGATATAATAATTTTATACTACTACGCTCATGTCAGAAGCACCTACCAAGATACTTCTGGGTTGGAAGGATATCACCATTGACCAAGAGACCCCCCCAAGGGGACCCCTTACATGTCCCTGTAGAATAATTTTATGATATTTGTGATTATAAATATAATGATATAAAACTATGATTTATGGAGAATCATTGCATAGAAAAAAAAACCCTTCAAATCTTCAAAAAATATAAATTAGATGGCCAAATATTAGGAAAAAAATATGACTGCATAATATCTCTAAACCAAAATGTACCACATTGATTATTTTAAAAAATCCTTTGATTGTGTCAATCATGACAAACTATGGAACGTGCTTAGAAAACGGGAAATCCCAGAACATCTCATTATCCTCATGTAAAACCTATGTACAGGTCAGGAATCCACAGTATGGAGAGAGCATAATGAAATGTAGTGACCCTGGAGAGCAAAGGAATATGACACCTACCAAGATATAGATCAAAATAGTACAGCTGATGGCTTTCTCTGTGGTATTCTATGGAAGTAAAATTTGGATTTTGAAGGAACAGGATAGAAACTTTGGTATTGGAGGAGACTCCTGAGAATTAACATGAATAGCTAATTAAACAAAGGAGCTTAGTAGGACACAAATGACCAGGTTCACATTATCATATTTTTGATGCATTATGTGAAGATTTACATCTTTGAGAAGAATTTAATATTGGGAAAGCTGGAAGGAAAAATGAAAAAAGATTACCAGCAGCAAGGT
This sequence comes from Mimophis mahfalensis, assembly GCA_032468015.1. Taxonomy (NCBI): domain Eukaryota; kingdom Metazoa; phylum Chordata; class Lepidosauria; order Squamata; genus Mimophis; species Mimophis mahfalensis. The sequence continues at coordinate 74,142 of JANHFR010002097.1, read as the reverse complement.
GGCGGGACTCAGTTCCAGTGGGAAGGACTGTACCTGAAAAATCACTCTTGGATTTAAGTAATTCTGTGCCCTCAAGTCTATTTTGATTTTTTGTTAAAAAAAATCTAGAAAATTTAGCTACTTAACAAAAAATCAAAATGTCTATATTTATTTTAAAATATTTCTTCTTTACACAACTTTTCATTGTAAAAGAAGCTAAATCTCCCTCCTGATACTTTGGACTGCTTGGATAGTAACAAACTGGAAAAGACAAGGACAATTTTCTTGTGTCTGCAAATGTTGAACTGTTTCTTAAGCCTTTGCTGTTGTGACTCCTAACCTTTGGAACATCATAGCAAACTCCCCAGATGAGATCTGCACCAACCCTACTGATCTTCCATAAGAGCCTTGAAGACCTGGCTCTGCTAGCGGGCACTGGGCCACCAATGGGGGTTGGGTTGGTGGGTGGTGTATTACTCTGGAGGTGGTTAGTAGATTGAGACAAGACTTGACATCACACCATGTTCTTTATGTTCCTTTCGCAACCGCCATCTTTTAATGATAAATTTTAGTATAACTACGATTCTTGTTATCAGTTGTTTTTTCTTTCAGTGCTTCTGGTTACCAAATTAAGGTAAGTTGCTCAGGTGCTTCTGATGAGATGGGACACACGTAAATCAAATAAATAAATAAACAAACAGCCACTTCTATCTGTATCTGATCATTGTTCTTCCACTATAAGCTAGAAATAGATGTTATTGCATTTTATTTGTTTGTAATTCTTGTCATATTCTATCCAAACTAGCGAAGGTGACATCACATCAGGGTGTGGTTTTTTAAATCATAGTCATGCAGACTTTCTAATCACTCTCTTTAATTGCTTTTTTAATTGTCACAATTTCCACCTAGAATATTTTGAAATAAAAGTAATATGTCTTACAACTAACATCATGATACTCTTGACCATATTATATATAATGGTAATATAATGGTATACCAAAGAGGCCAGATCAGTACATCACAAAAATTACAGCACTGCTACTTTATTGATATATAGACTAACAACATCTTGAATATCTGTCAGAATTTTCTTCTGCCCATCTTCTGCCCAACAGAACCAAGACTTTTGTGTCTTTCTCATGATGTCTTCCTCATTCTCAGATGTGTTTTGTTTTGCTTTAAATGCTCCTGCATAGCTTGATCAAAATTATATCTACATTCTTCTGCAATGGCACAGACATTTACTGTCAAGTTAATTTTAATTATAATTTTCAGTTGATTTTTTTTAACATAACATTATTGTGTTGCATCTTGTGGCAACAACACAACTGTATTTATTTTTATTATTAATGTTAATGAATTGTTAAAATGGCAGTATCTCCATTGGGCAATTTTGGATAAGTGATGTCTGAAGAAGGGGAAAAGAAGTCAGACTAATGAAAGTAGAGTTGTGTTGCAACACTTGCCCCACCCTTTTTCTATATGTATCACAATATCAGATACATGACTGACAGAGATAAGTTTGTAGCACAATGTGCCATTGACAACAGCAGTAAAAGCTGGGTTGGATTCTTATTTCATTGCCACAACACAAGGTGAGCTGTGTAAAAGAAGAAAGCATCCTTCATATGGGATTCCTACTTTTTAGACTCTGAGGTAAACATAAGAATTTGGATCCTTAATAAGGACTTGTGAGCCCAGAGAACTTTTGAGGATGCAAAGAAAATGACATGAAGATAATTCTTTCAGGAACTTTTACACGGAGTGATTTTGCAACCTAAAGTTAGTTATTGGTGTGCAACAAAGTTCTGGCATTCTCATATATACAGTATATATATTTTTACACATCCTTCTACATTTGAGTGGTTATTCTATATTCTTGTCCTCAATCACTTACCGTGATTTAAACAGGAAACATCTGCTGTTTTTCTTGGAACCTGATAGAAAAATAAATTCATATCCTTGGGTTTAAATCTATGTGTAGCTCCTCTATACTTAGGTTGCCATCTTGTGACCAGTGCTTGCAACAGAAAAATCATAATTTTCATTGTGGGATTAGATTGGATTTCCCTGTAAATTAGATTTTTCTCATGAACTGTGAACATTTGAATCTTTGCATTTCTGGCTAACCTGTAAGGTGGTTACTCCCTGTGGAATAAGCATCTTATTATTAGAATAGGGCTGCCTTTGAGCCACTGCTCTGTTTCTAGCATCCAATACATCAGCCTGGATGTCCCTGGGATATAGTGGGACAGACTGCGATCTTTGTTTAAAATGAGAAGCATCACTATACAAAATTTCCTGAATTTACCACTTCTTTGCTACAATATGTTTCTTCTCTTTCTGCCTGTTTTTTTAAGCATGCAGGCATACTAGGAATTATTATCATAATCTCATTTTCCTTGCCTGGCCATTCCTACCATTTTCCAGAAAAGTAGCTTTGATCCCTGTTTTTCTCATTAGATGTTATTATGTCTCCATTGTTAATTGTGTCCAACAATTTGTCCCCCCCCCCAAAAAAAGTTTGAAGTTAAGCTGTCAAGGCAGTAGCTTTTGATAGATGGCCCTGCATTGATAGCAGGAAACACAGGTATAGAAATGGATGAAGAAGCATGGGAGATAGTAGATCTTTGTACACAACTAAACATGAAAGTTGTTGGCATGTACTATATAGAGCACACTTCTAAACTTGTCTATTTGTTCAATGCCCTTTAGTAGGATTTACTTTCAGAAAAAGGTGTATAGGATCCTCAACTCCTTTTTCTTGGTTTTTGAGTTTTTTGGGTGATGTGCTGGTTTTTGTGGATGTGGTTTGGGTGAGGGAGTTATTTTGTTCAAATATAGGAAGACTGTTTTTAGAACTCCCTTTGCTATTCTTCCTGTATTGTTTTTAGAAGCACTAATAATACAACTCAGTAGTCCTCAACTACTGGGATGCCCATTAGGACAGGAAAAGCAGCATTGCAGCAGATGTATTAGGGATTTCTTTTTTCAGCTTCATTACATAAAGAGCCTAACCTCATTAAAGCTAAAAATTATTATTATTGCCCTGATGTTATTCTTAACAAACTTGTATACAGGATCTATGCTATAGGTTATTTATAGCCTAAAGGGAAAGATTATAGGGAAATGCCATTTATTTCAGATAGCAAAATAGCTATTAAGCTACCTAGCTATCTTTTATCTCTCCTATCTTAGATGTTCCTTCTTTAAAGGAAACACTACATTAGAATGTAGTTGAATTAAACCTATTAATTTCATTTATCATTCCAGATTATTATATGTCTTTTTTTAAATGCTATCTATATTTGGGATGGGGTCTTTCCAGATATTCATACATCTCCTCTCCCTTCTCCATTGATGTTGAGAAAGTTATTCTCTCATACCTTGAGATTCAGTGGTTCTTGACTCCTGTAAGTTTTTTTTGTTGTTCTGTATGGTTTTTCTTTTGCATGCAAATGACCTCTAAGTTTTTAATTTTACTGTTCTTGCTTTTAAAATGTAAACCTCCCAAAATCCTCTGAAGTCAGGCAGCCTCTACATTGTATGACTAAATAAAAATAGGAACAATTATAGGGAGTTCACTATCCTTCAATCCAATACAAGGTTATTTGTAGATATGTGTTAAAGTCTTCAGAGCGATTAATATAGTTTTAAATATGTCATTTTCCCCTTAGTGTCACTTAAAAATTCTAATACCAGGCTTGGGGTAATTATACAGATAGCCATCTAGCTGCCCGAACATAAAAATATATCATTATTGAGTTGAATTTAGAAATGTTCAGTGACTGAATAATCTCCACTGGGTTGTAAACCTCTCCATGAGAATTTTGGATTTCCCTATGAAGCCTGATATAGAGTATATAGCCTCCAGTTACACTTTCATTCTGGGGCTTTAGTAATATTAGCAACTTGATTTTACTCCTTTGTGAGCCTTAGGCAATTATGCTTTACCTCCTGCTCAGGGACTGTGAAAATTCAATATCAGAAAGGCAAGTGTTTCTGCAGTTCCTTACCTACTTACTTTAGAAAAGTATATGTGCTTGAACGTATCACTGAAATTTTCTTCATTACCGGCCCCAGTTTATAGCTATAAGCATCAAGTTGTACTGAAGCTCATGGCTTTTTTTTTTTAAAATGCATATTAACTATGTTATATAATGCCATTTTCCTGTATCTCTTTCTCTTACATTTGGATACACACATTGCAGTGATTTGTAATGAAGACCTGAAGTGTTTGACTGCAGGTGTGAAAACTGCATTTTAAATCCTAAATTTTGTTTATGCAATAAACAGTAAAGCAATTATGTTGATTACACAGAATTATAGCCATCTGGCCTACATTCAAAATATAAAGTTTTTTTAGATCCAATATTGCAGATCCCTTTGCTTGGTGTTGTATTAGATTTACTAATAGCTCTTTCGCTACCGAGTAGGAGAGTAAATACTAATGCATGTTTTCCTTCTCTTTTTAGCTCCCTGTGAAGCCAACACATTTTTTTGCCATAGTAATATGTGTATTAATAATACATTGGTCTGCAATGGACTCCAGAACTGTGTATATCCATGGGATGAAAACCACTGCAAAGGTAATGCTAAGCACGTGGATTAAACTTCCAATTAATGCTACATTAGTTTTAGTTTAATTATTTGAAACTCACAGAATGGTTATTCTTGTGCTTTTCAATGAAAGTATAAAACTGTTTATCACCTAGCTCTAAAATGTGTTACAACTTGTTTCAAGGTTATTACAAAATAAATAGAGCGTTGAATACCTAGGGTGAAAAAGTCCTGTATTTTCTCTGGAAAAGATAAATTGTTGGACTTTGACCAGTATTGGGATAGAGAAATTGTATCACTTGGGTTCCTCATTTTGTTTGTGGCGGTTAACATTCTTATGCTTGTGAAAATATATGAACACCATTATTAAAAGAGTGCTAATAATATATGCTCACAGTTATGATGAGATACGTGTACTGTATTATAAGGGGCTGGTCTGTGAGATTGCAATTGTTTGAGCTATTTAGGGCTATATGGGATAAAACCAGAGCATTGGTAGGTTAAAAAAAGAATATATAACAAATAGCAACAATAAATGTATATGTATGAAAAGCACAAGCATCCATCCATTCTATGTGTGTGTCTTGGATATGAATAGTAAAATATATGCATTTGCCCTTATGTAAACCTGCCTTCGTTTCATGAGAAAATAAAAACAGCAATACAACTTAGTTACTTGCATTGTTACTGGAAATAAAGCCAAATATTTCTTAAGATAAAAAGCCAACTTCTAGTGACAACTAACTCTATGTTTAAGTGGAATTTTGTACAATTCATTGGTTTCTATTGTGAAAAATTGAAACCAAACTAGAATTTCAAACACAAGCTTTATAGTACAGTTTGATAACAAATGTTATGCCATAGCCCTCTAGATTTGGGGATTTCTATGTCTGCATTTGTCTTCATTCTAAAGAACAAGAGGGATAATTTATTTTAGCAACAGCTTCCATGGTTATTATGCCTTTGAAGGCTTTTTAGAGAAGGATAAGGAATACAGAGTGTCATTCATTTAGGAAGAAATGGAAAAAGCTTGCAAAATGCTTAGCTTTAACTCATAGCCAGCATAATGAGCCAAGCAAAAGAAATTGAAGTGTAATTCAAACAGAGGATTTTAAAATGGCAAATAATCTCTCAGAAAAAAACAGTTATAATTTTGTTTTCTTTGTTGTAAATGCAAATAATCTGCCCACTAATTGATAGTTTTAAGTGCCTGAATGATTGTGATGAGGCAGTTCTATTAGCTAGCTTTCTCCCATTCCTAACTGTTCAATATTAATGTTATGAGAAGGGCAGCAGGTCCATATCAATGTCTGGGGTGGTTTGCTGGCTCTGTTCTACCAGTATCTTCCCAGAAAGTACAGCTGGCCTACACATTTAGAATTCTTCATAAGATGGAGGAGTACTTATCTATGCATGATTGTCACTTTGACTCAAATGTTTGATTCAGTGAATAGATAAGGAGCAGGATTGGGTAATCAGGTGATTCAAAAGTTGGAACAAATATACAGTTTTGCTGTCCTTTTCAATGTTAATTTCTTTAGGCAATTAATGAGTGAAGAATCACCAACCAATCCTTGACTTTTTACCATCATCTTTTCAAAAGTGTGCCGATAATATTTATATTCTTATGAAAGAGATGAAATATGAACAGCTTAATTTTTACTACCCACAGCTTTAGGCTACTGGATTATGAAGAGCATTTCCAAATATGCCACTGATTAGAAGTCCCTGCTAGCAAGTCAGAAGCATCACTATTTATTCTGAATATTAATTTTATTTCAAAGCTTTCTCTCTTGTCTCCTTGAGCTGCCAAGCTGAATAAAACCCCGAAATATGCTCATAGCATGCTAGGACAAGTGGCAAATCATCAGCGTATTACTAATTTTAATTAAGAAGTGCAATACAAAGAGAAGAAGATAAATTTTTCATTAAAGAGATTTGAATCTTGATCCTGTATTGTTTTTGAACTATATTAGTTCTATAACTAGTTGCATTTAGAGAAGATTTGAGAGGAATGGCTTTTATGATAGGTTTTGAGAAGAGTTTTTTTGGAAACAAAATGGTCCTTAAAATGTCAAAGAATGACTGAATTCTTCTCCACAAAGGTTGAGCAGTACTGACAACAATGCCGGACAACACAGGCAAAACCCTTTTAAGAAGCATAACGTTACCTCTTAAATGGACCTATTGCCCGTAATGGAGGAAAGTTGGATACTTCTAATAGAAATAAGTAGATTTTGATTTTCCCAATTAACCCTGAGATTGTCCAGTGCTTGATGGTATTGCTTGCTTATCTTCACATTATGGGAAATTGTCTCTATTAATTTCTCTAATGAACAGAAGAATAAATCTACGGTTCTGAATTAGAATTAATAGAAAAGACAAGCACATTTGTATCTAACACTCATGTTATCCAGAATTTATTTTGGCCAGTCAGATGCTTTATTTTATTTTATTTTTTTATTTCCATTTATATCCCGTCCTTCTCAGGGCAGCTTACAATACACTCTAGCAATTGCCTTCATTCTTTGTATAAACCAGCTTATTAGGGGTTTCGCGCCCCCCCCCACCAAGCGGTATTTTACAAAGTCAGCTTGTTGACTTACAGAGTCAACTTATTGCCCCCAACAATCTGGGTCCTCAATTTACCTACCTT
>JANHFR010002097.1:50906-61236 GCA_032468015.1 Mimophis mahfalensis | reverse complement strand
TTCTTTCTTTCTTTCTTTCTGTCTTTCTTTCTTTCTTTTCTTTTCTTTTCTTTTCTTTTCTTTTCTTTTCTTTTCTTTTCTTTTTTGTGGGAAGCAGATAGAGGAGGAGAAGGTGCTTTTGGTACCTCCCATCCCATGAAAATAGTCAAGAATCACTTAGCAAGTCAGTGATTTTGCTTGCTAAGAATCCAAAATTGTCCTTATTTATACTTTTTTAGGCATTTACTAGAACTTCTAACCCAATCCAATCCATGGCACTTTTTGGCAGATGAAAATAAGTTCTTTCTATTTATATTCACCTGTTATTTGGCATAAAGTAGCCATGAAGACTATTATAGTACCAGGCTTTACTGTCTGGTTTTGATAATCAAGAAATAATGAAGTTTAAATATTCCTGTCTTTGACTGTTCACAAATCTAGGCTCTAAAATCATTTTAGTTCTGGAGTGCAACCTTTATCCTTTCCATACATGCACATTCTCAAGGGCTAATTGTATGGAGGAATTTATAGCATAGAAAGGTTAAACAAGGAAAGAGTTAAGCAGCTATTCCTAGGAAGGCTTATTTAATTTTTAAAGCAGCTAAAGAACACTGTTGATTATAATTAAATTGAGTTTTACATGTACAATATATATACTTCTTTTGTGGAAAATTCTAATAGCAAATATTCCATTGCCTGTCTGATTTCATTTTTTTTCTTTGCTTGCTTGTTTGTTTTTGATCTTTCTAATACTGCTCCATCATCAAAAATTGCTTCTTCTATTTTCAGGAGTGGGGTATAGTGTCTTATTATTTTAATTTCATTAAATATAAAACTGTATGATAGACTTTACCTACCAAAGGTACCTTTGAGTAAATTAAGGGTAGTTTTCTTTGAAAAAATCAGCATGCAGAGCTGATTTCTGGGAGATCTTGAATATTTTATTCTTCCTGCTTGTAGGGAGGAGTAAACCAATGAGAAAATCCCTTTGCCTCATTGATCATGTTTCTTTTAGGCAGCAAAACACAATATTTTGAAATACGATATGGTGTTTTCTGTAGTTTGTATATCATTACATGTCTTGTTTATTTGCAGTTTAGACTAAGGAATAATTTTTATACTTTAGCTTGATATTCATTTAGATTTGCTTATGAAAAAAAAAGTAGCATAGCAAAAGCTTTCTAAATCAAGTCTGGCAGAATTACTGTTTCAAAGAAAATTATGGGGCCTCTTTTGCTGTGAAATGCACCCTGCATGCTTCTTAATAAAAATGCTTAAAAAGACTATGAGTAAATATGAAGTCAAAAATACTTACATGCAATGTACTTGGAAACTGCCAGAAACCTTGTGATAGGTTTAGGCTTCACACATGTATTTTATTATTCTCCATATTATTGTGTTTAGTCTTTTCCATCTGCATAAAATCTAGCCAAACCTGGGGCGCCTACAGGGCACAGGAAGAATAAAACAAGTTAAATTGGTGGATACAGCCATGTGATTGGAGCCCCATTATTATCTTTTCTTCTGCATTGCTTGACATACCCCTCCTCACTGCAAACACCCCAATCCAAAACTCCCAGAGCACTTTGTCAGTTGGTTGTACCAAGCCATTTTAGTGGTCTAATTTTCAAGGGTTGATAAAGTTAACAGCATTAGTTTGGCCTGCCATTTTTAGGTATCTTAAATAAATTTGCCTGAATCTTTAGATATGCTTCAGTAAAGAATGTATATGCATGTATTTCTTTTTTTTCCTATGCAAACATTATTATGTTGAATGAAATAGCCATAACATTCCAGGTTCTGCCTCATTGGATCTCTAAACAAACATGAATCTGAGTACAACACAACTAGGGTGTAAAAGACAACTGAAGGTAAGTGAACAATTGAATGTATTGTTCCCAGTTCACCACCCATCATTTGTTTTTCTTTGAAAAAAATCTGAAATCTTTTTATACTTAGTTTTTTGTGGTTGTGTGTTTTGGCTTGTTTGAGCGATGTTGCTGCTCCCTGAATGTACAAAGATTTTAAAAGGGTAATTTCAATAACACATACAACTTATTCAGTCACTTTTTTCCATTCCATTATAACATCCTGCAAAATATGATTCTGAATTTTAAGGTTGGCTTTTAAGCAGCAGTTTGGCATGACCATTCACTTAGGTTGTTATTCTTTTAAAATCCAGTGTTTGAAATGTTTCAAAACTTCCAGCCTGCAGCTGACACACTATAGGATAATAGAGAACCTATCTTTTAGATCTTTAGATAGTCATAATTGATGGCATGCTTATTTTAGGGAAGTTGAATTGATATGCAGATGATTTCTTATTTATCCTCACAATTCACTGAAGCTAGCTTTGCTTAAGGGCTATTGGCCATCTTCATGAAGTAGGAGTTTGAACTAGTTTCTTATTGGAATCTTAGAACTCTTATTCATTTTTCCATTCCCCATGATAACCTTGTTAAGTATTTATTTTGACTATTAGGGGTGGCGCTTACTGATACACTATAGTGAATGTCTTCACCCAGCAATTACAACCACATTTGGCTGTAGTCCAAGATCTTTAGGACAAAAACCAAGTTCATTTTATTTAATCTAATTACAATAAATTAATAGAATATATTTAATAAATTCCCTATTTTGCCCTATGTCACTTTGCAAGTTGGTGGCATCTTTTGGCTGATACTCAAGGTTTTGGGGGTTGCATGTGACCCAGGAGTTCAGATTTTACATCTTGTTCTAAACTCATGATTCATGACTATTGAAAAGAATAAGAAAACAAGAATCTGTAACTAAATGTCTAACCTGGGTAAAGAACTACAAAGGCAGTGCAGAAAATTAATTTATGAGACCCAGCAGGAAAAACATCCTATGTTTTGAACTTATCCTACTTCCCACTATGCTGTACACAGGTATCAGCCAAGTGACTTGGTTAATACTAATTAAATGTATTGTCAGATTATGATATGAATACATTGTACTGTGTTTTCAGCAAGTACTTAACGATATCAGCGAATGACTTAGGAAGCAGTAGCCATGTGAAAGCATAGCTCACTTATTCCATTTATACACACTTGCAATTTAAAATACTTCTTCTTGAAGGGTTCAGAAAGGGTTTATATTTTTGCCCTTTAATTTTTCCACAATTAGCATCAAAGGTGGTATTCAGCCAGTTCTGATTGCTTAAACCCTTAAAAAAAACTCTTTTTCCAATGGACAAAAAGCTTTGGTCCATCTTATTTGGGTATTTCATTAAATTCATATCAGTAGATGAATGGATGGATTTGGGGGCCTAAGACCAATGTGAGCAATTTTCATCATTTTGCACAGAACTGGCTTCCAAATAAATCACATTTCTTTTCATAGTTGAATTCATGGCATCTTAGCTATGTAATATCCTTCTTATGCTATAGTATTTTACTTATTGTGTCTAATAAGATTCTTTCCATTGAACTGGTTGTATGTTCATTGTTTTCATTATGTAGATTCTTCAGATTGCGTCAATCATCCAGGATGATTTTGAATATACAACAGTGACTTATGAAAGTATCAGCTCTGGAACTACAAGCTAGAGATGTTCTGTACTCCAATGAACTATTCCAATTCCGTGAAAGAAAAAAACCCCATCAGTCAATAATAAGCAAAAATAATGAATGGCAATAAGACCCTTATTACTATCATTTATTGTAATCATATTTTTCTTTTATATTGTTATTTATTTTATTTGATTACAAAGAAAAATTATCTACTTTCAGGAACAAATGATTAAATCAGGTATTTATGAATTCATAACCACTTCAACCGAAGTATCAGTTGAAAAAGTATCTAATGATGTAGCAGAAGGTCACACTGAGAAATTGATCTGCATGTATGTTGCTGAACATTTGAATCGGCAAAAAAAATGTTTGAGATTCATTGTAAAAAGCATGCATTCATACTTTACTGCTATTCCAATCCATTTCGTTGTGTCACATGCTTGCTAAGTGTAAGTTTTTATATAACAATACATAAAACAATGTATAATAATTTCTTAAACTGAGTTTTGCAGTATTTTATTTACTCTAGCAGTTAAGTAAGGATTCATAAAGGATTTATAGTACATTCACTGGGTCACATCTAAGTGTACATCGATGAATCATTTTTAGTAGATGAAATTCTGAAAGTCATGTAGAACAGGGGTCTCCAAACTTGGAAACTTTAAGACTTGTGGACTTCAACTCCCAAAATTCCCCAGCCAGCATACAAGTCTCAAGTTGCATTGTTTGAATACCCCTGATCTAAGAAGGGAATGAAGCAAGTATGAATAAATACTGAACTGATCTTTAATTTCTTCCAAAAACAGAAGATGAGATTTCTACAGTATCTTCATTTGTTTGTTTGTTACTTTACAGAATGTTACACACAGTACTTTCTGATAGATTACATTAGGAATAATGTGTAATGTCAAATATCGTAACCCTTGTTTCTTATGAATTGCAGAATTCACATGTCATTTACTGAACATTCCTATCTCATTGTCTCAGTGTTTAAAAAACAATTTTGCTAGGACTTTTATTTAACCATTCCAAATGTTGCATAAGAAGCTCTTTATTCACTTTATCAATGTGACGTATTATCTAAAATACTGAAAGCTCAAAAGCTGAAGTTCACAGATGTTAAAATCTCAGAATCATTGAGGCTTTGAAGGGGGCACACAGATGAGCGACAGCTGTCAGATTCAAATTAAAACTGATGGTAAACTATCAAATGTTGTAAATTGCTAAATGTAGTCCAGTGTTGAAAGTTATTATAGATTGATTGCAATTATTTAATATTTGTAATTTTTTAAAGTAAATTTCTATTACCTCAAATAGCATATTTTTTAATGTGTACTTTGGAGTAACTACTTTTATAAACAAAGCAGTTGAGTAAAGAGTGTTTCCCTCATTGGCCTCAAAGAACAGAAGGCATTTAAAATAACTTTAAAAATATATATCCACATACAAACCTCATGATATTCATTGGCACTAACCTCAAAGTCTGTGACATCTGATCACACTTCCAGTATAGAGTAAGAGTTATGTTGGATGAGGAAAGAATGGATGTATTTGTGTGTATTGATGTAAATTTTATTAGCAGTAACATTGACTTAAGTTTTGAAGCTTCTACTGCAAAGAAACCCCTCTTTTAAATAGTCAATTTGCTTGCATTTAAATTGAATATTCAGTGAAGTGGGGAGTTATGGATCTTGGAGTAATATTGAAGTGCACTTTATATTTCTGATGGATTGTGATGACCACTGTTCCATGTTTAAAGTATACGGCCTCATGTATTACAAGTCTTCAATGCTATGTCATGTCATGAAAGATGACTGCGATGTGAAGAGAAGTTTCCTTGAGTTTGATTGAATAAGCCAAGCTCTCATTGTAACAAGAACAAACAACAAACTCATTTCATCAGTGCTCCTCTAATTCATTCTGGCTTCTCAAAAACCAGAGGAACTTTTTAATTATTCAGAACATTGCAAAGGCAAAGCCACAAGAAGACTTTGAGAAAAAGGAGCCAGATGGGTTATTCTTTAATCAATTAAAGAAAGAGAAAGTCTATTGTCTCTTGGACTGCAGGATAGCCTAGCCAAGAATTTAAATGAAGATGTTTAAGTATGGTAAGTAGTTTCATCCATGCTCATGCATTTTGTGCACTTTTTTGTAGTGAGGGCTGACTTGACAATGAATGTTTAAACCCCATGGTATTTGAATTGTTTACAAAAACCTTGACTTTATTTGAGGAAAAAAAATCTCATGTAACTGTCTGGAGAAAACATGTTTTCATTATGATGCATTTACATGCCAACAGTATCTCAGATTAAAAATTCCTTTATATAAACAAAAGCCTTCTATAGTTAACTAGTTGCTTATCATTGCTTAAAACTGCATAAAAAGATGAACCATCTTTAACTATAAGAAGGGCATCTTCTTTGTTATTAGTTGGGATAATATTAAAGCAACTGGACATGTGATCCTGTGGGATAGTATATCACACATATCAGTTTTTCTGTATCCATCGTCTGTGCTTTCTGCTTCTCATTTCCATGGAACTATCTACAACTTTTGGAAGCTACAGAAAACCCCATTACCATACCTTTTGGTTTAACTAAAATTGCCCTGGTTTGGTCCTTGGCTTCCAGCCTTGGCTGGAAGTAGAACCATATTGATCTGCAATGGAAAATTGTGAGTATAGACTTATGTTACAATTTACTCTTCCCTTCAGTTTGCACAGGGAGCGGGGCAGTTGATTGAAATGGCTAAACATTCAATTTGGCCATTGCAATTCCTCATGCAAAGAAGTCTGTAGAAGCAGTGATTTAACTATCTCTCAGAACTGACTCCCCCTCTGTGTAGTTTTGAAAGAGCCAAAGTCCCCATTAGTCTGATGATCACAACCTTATTTAGCTGAGCTGTGGTGGTGCAGTGGTTAGAATCCAGTATTGCAGGCTATTTCTGCCAACTGCCAGGAGTTCACTTCTGACTGGCTTAAGGTTAACTCAGCCTCCCAAGGTCAGTGAAATGAGGACCAAGTTTGTTGGAGACAATATGCTGATTCTGTAAACTGCTTAGAGAGGGCTATAAAGCACTCTGAAGTGGTATATCAATTGCTATTGCTTGGAAAAAGGAAAATGGTTATAATGTTTGATATTTCAAAGTACTTCAAGTTTTGTCTAAGCATGCTGTTGGTTTGCAGCAGCAGTTTTAATTTTGTTTTGCTATAATATCCAACTGTCTGAGTTTGCCCTTACCAAATTCATAAAGACCCATGTATTTAAGAGTCAGGAAATTAATAAAACTAAAAACAATTATTTTTATTGCAGTGATAATCCAAACGTGTTGGATTAGCTTAAATCTTAATCATAGCCAAATCCAGTTGAAAGGTAAATTTTGACTGTGCAACCAATCAGGCCTTTTGTGATAGATTCCTGTTTGTTACATGCTACGGTGACTTCATTCTTCCCTATATCACAACTGTTTATTGGTGGCTTTCTCATGCATTTCATATTAAGTTTTGTTTCAAGGGAAGGACAAATCAGACCTTTATACTTATCATACATGCGTGTTATGTTCTGTCTCATTTTTCAGTCAGTATGATTTTTTTAAAGTGTTCACAAAAATTGTATATATTCTGCACATAAATTCTTTTAATATTTACTTTAAAAAATATTTTAAGGTTTCTCCCAATGAATATCACAGCAGTTGACAGGTGAGAAGTAAAGGAAAATTACATTTCAGGTTTTGTAGCTTCTGCAATTATGCTTGGTCATATGAAAATGAAAATCAAAGAAATTTTGCCCATTATTTTTAATTGTTTACTTTTATGTTTCAATATAATATGCATATGTTCAGTTGGCATAAGAACCAGTGGCATAAATATGACATTGCAAGCCATGAAGACAAAGAGTATTTGTTGCATACTCTTCATTGCAAAACTTGATACAATCTATAATGTATAATGCTTTAGCCTCAGTGCTAATGCTACATATGCCAATGCTCATGGATTGTGAACTCATTTGTTGGTTGTTCCACAAGTTTTCACAAGGATCCAGACGAATGCAAGGAAGAATTCATCATAACTAATGACATTATAACTATGAACTATAAATATCATAAGCTTTCCAGAAGCTTTTTTATGGTTGAAGTCCATAATTCTTAAAGATGCCAAGTTTGGGGACTCCTAGAGAGAGAATCCTTTATCCCTGTGCTATGTGGTTACCCCCTGCAAATTTGCCTCTGTATGGCACTAAAGCATCTTTCATTGGCTAAATATACAAGTCCATCATGGATGGATGGATATTTTTCAACTTTATATAAGAGTGCCCAGCTTTTTCCTGCAGGTAGTCTAAAACTTACAACCTGTTGTTTAGTAACCATCTGAAATAATGCCAGAGTTTTCAAAGCTATAAGGACCTGTCCTTAAAAGTACAATTACCCTCACTCCCTGTGGTGATGCAATTAAATTTTGGGCACCTGGCAACTGCATCATATTTATGACAGGTACCAAAGTTCTGTGGTCATGTAACCATGATATGCAACCTTTTTTTTTCTTTTTGCTATTTACTGGCAGAAAATAGGGGAGAAAGCCATTGGATATGCTGGATTTATTTCATGACCATGTGACTTATTTAACAACCACAGTGACTTATTTTACAACCATCACAAAACAGTAATAAAATTGAGTCTAGTCACACGATGTTTAGGGTTGGAAACACAATGACTTAGGACCAAAATTAGTCATAAGTCAAGCATATGCTTTTATGATTACTGGTGTTATATTCTAAATGTTTTGAAATAGTTTTCAGGGTTTGATAATAACAGAAATTAGACCTATAATACATTTGACAGTATTTGCTACCAAGGTAAGTTTTCCTGATAATCCATACACTTCAGAAGGCACCACAGTTAAGTGGCATTACCATTCACCATTTTTATTATAAAAAAGTTCATGTGTATGTTTTGTTCAAGAAAATTACCTTTTTCTGTATATCTTCCAGTACTGATTGTTCATTTTGTTGTTCATGTTGATACATCTTTTCAGTTCTGATTAGTTTTTGAAATTCAACCCCAACAAATTTTAAAACATCCCTTTTCTTCCTATCCATCTTCTTTCTAAATTCTAATTCAGATTCTTTAAACAACCTGATTGTTTTCCTAATTTTGCATTTTACAAAGCAAATATATTTATCCACAACTTTCTTTATTGTGATTCTTTTTCTTCTTGATTATAGATAATATAATCTAATTATTTTTTTTAAATGTGTCTTTCGTTATTAAATTCATTTCTAGGTGTATTTAATAGTAATTGCACCTGATAAAATCATGCTCTATGGAATAGGACTTTTTGGAGTGGGCAATGATTGGGAATATGGAAGTTCTGGCCTTTTTTTAAAAAAAAATTACAGCATGGTGATTAGGCACAACATTGTTCAGCGCTAGCACTTCAAAAAACACTTATTTTTTAAATGTACATTAGCATACCCATTAGCACATAATAATGCACTTAAAACTCAGTTATTGGTCTAAAAATCATTTATCCATATTAGCATGCAGTATGGAAGCTTAAAGTGCTTTTTAATGTGCTTTCAGTCTTCTCTAAGAATCGTATCGAGACAGCAATGAAAACAAAAGAAAAAAGACTAAATAGGGGATAGAATAGAATTGTATCTATGTTGTGCTTTTTGAAAATAAAACTGCAAAATGATAATGGTTTAAAGTTTCTTTTAAAAAATATTACAAACAAACAGAAAGGTTGATGTGAATATTTAAAAGGGAGTAAGATTGCTGTAATTCTCTTCTTTCCAAAGACAGAGGCCCAAATTTGAACAATAGAATATGGCTTTGATTTATCCTTCCCACCTTCTGCTACTTTCCATTGGAGAATCCTGGCCCTTAAAGCACAGCTGGCTGAGGAATTCTGGGAGCTGAAGTCCACAAATCTTAAAGTTGCTGAGTTTAAAGATCCCTGCCTTAAAATACTAGAGTGGCTTTGTATCCAACTCTTTCTTGGAATTCTTGAACTTGGTGGATAAAACCTGATCTACTGCAAGACCCAAGAATCAGCAATACACCTCCCAAATGACAGCTCACCTCTGGCTGATTAAACCAAAATGATTATTAGTTGTTGATTATTTTTTTAGTGTACCAACAAGAAAAGGGGTAATTTGAATTTTTATCTCTCTTGACATCGCCACTTGGCCCTATAACCTATACTGAGAATCAGAAGTATCAAGAGAAGAGATGCAAATATTTCTGACTTCCCTTCTGCCTTGTTGGGCAGTAGTTGAGCAAGCAATTTCTGTAAACAAAGCAAAAATATCCATGTTGCTAGTTAAAGGAAAGTGGTATGATTCTCAGAAAAAAATAACATTTAATATACATTATCTAACAATCAGTATAGTGATTGGGAGACTAAACTGGAAAATTCCACAAGGTTTAAAGACACGAAACATGTCTTTATGCCACTACAAGAGCCTTTTTATTCTGAATTATTTTCAGCTACAGATTTAAAATGCCTATAATGTTATCTGACTTCAATATGATAAGGAACAAGGCAACCAATTTTTAACAAGGATGCATTTAATGGACAATGGAGCCAGCCAGTGATTCCACTTTATTCAACCCTTTCTTTAAATGCATCTGCCAACTTAGTACTTGACCTAAATCTATTCTATTCTTGCATTTGTTGGAGATAACATTGTATTTATTATCTCAGTTTTAAAAGTAGATATTGCTGATGATATGTGGTGAAATCTAAATCCTATTTCGTTCAGGCATCCACTTTATAATTTAAAAGTGTTAAAAAGACTATTATATTTGAAGATTCTTTA
>JANHFR010002097.1:25969-44264 GCA_032468015.1 Mimophis mahfalensis | reverse complement strand
TGAGAAAGAAAGAAAGAAAGAAAGACAGAAACAAAGACAGACAGAAAGAAAGGAAGGAAGGAAGGAAGGAAGGAAGGAAGGAAGGAAGGAAGGAAGGAAGGAAGAGTACCTAGTGTGAGGGTACCTATAATGTGGTCTAAAAATTCCAAATTTGTCCACTGACAAAAATGGCGGCATTTTGCAGTAGCAGGAATATGTGAACGTATTCCCCTCTTATTTTAACAATTTTTTAAATTTATTTATTTATTTAAGAAAAGTAATGTGGCTGCTCAGTTCACTCTCAGTCCCTCCACACATTTTACAAAGATAAAACCCAATATAAAAACAATAAAAAGCAATAACCCTACCTCCAGGCAACAACAATCTATCAGTCAAATAGACTGTTTAATGGGCTCCATCTTATTCTTGGGTCCCAGACCTGTTGGCAAAACCAGATCTTCAGAGTCTGAAAAAGTGTCAAAATGGGGACCAATCTTATCTCTCAGGGGATGATGTTCCACAGGGATGGGACCACCACAAAGCAGGCCCTTCTTGGTCCTGTTAGGCTGATCTCCTTAGGAGAGGGGACCTGCTTCATTCCCTGCCTCCCCACTCTGGTGGGTTGGGTAATTGTGATTGTGAGAAGATGGTCCTTCAAATAAACTGATCCCAAGCCATGTAGGTGATTGCCATCACCTTGAACTGGCCCTGAAGCAAAATATTAGATTGGAATACGAGAGCAGCATAGGTGATTAAATGGTTAGAGATACAAAAAGGAAGTATATAATGCTACATATGGGACTTAGTCTCTCCTGCTCCCAATTCATTTAACAGATGTATACCTATATTTTAACAATAAGGTTTCTATAAGTATCAGAGTAAAAAAAATGAATTTCAATATACACATTGATTTTTTTTGCAATATATCCTGATTATTTATTTTTGATTTGGGGGATTATTATAGTATGTCATATTTGTTTTGGTTCATAACAACCTAGAGTTACATGACTGAAGTGGCATAAAAGTACTTGCATATGTACATACATTCCTAGAAGAGTCAGTGTATATTATGGTTAACATTAAAAAAAAAACATATTGGGCTATGAGCAAGGATATCCACAGTGTAGTTCTCCCTTAGGCTTACTTTGAGCCAATCACTTTGTCTCAGCCAGGACTAGAACATAAAAACAAAATCTGTTTATCATCCTGCATGGGACCAACAAGAAAGATTAGGATCTACAATTTTCAGTAAAGAGAGATTTATGCAGTGGATTAATAGTAAGTATATGAGACCCAATCTGGTGTTGTGTTGAAGACACCAGGCTGAGAGACTGTGAGTTCTAGACCTGCCTCAGGCACAAAGCTAGCTAGTGACTCTGGGCCAGTCACTTTCCCTCAGCCCTAGGAAGGAGACAATGGCAAACCACTTTTGAAATCTTGCCAAGAAAATTGCAGGGATGAGTCCAGAGAGTTATCAGGAGCCAATACTAACTTGAAGGTGCAAAAAAAGTGAAAATAGAGTGAATTTTGAGATTCTTCTGCAGCTGTAAATGTCTCTTATTATTACAATACCCGGTGGATTTTAACACAGAATGAAGGTCACATATGTTAACAGAAACAAAGAAACTGACTTCTAATGACACTCAGATTACAACGTACCAAGGGAATGCTTAGGTGCTTCCTCCAGCAACCCCATGCCAGTTAGCTGCAATCCAAAGGAAAGCTGGACTGAGAGAAATTGTATGGAGAAACAGATTGTCCCTCTTTCCCATTCTGAGTAGAGTTTCTGTGACAGGTTTGTTCTTTTTACCTGAAGGAAGAATAGAGTTTGGTTTGGAGTTTCTTAAAAAGGGAAAACCACAGAAAAGAGATCGTGTTAAACAAAGAAACTATGTTCAGATTTACCCATGGCTAACCAAAACCACCATTAACCCAATTTTCTGGATTCATAGGACATACTGAATCATAAATTAAACACATGGCTTGAATTGTTTGTATGTATGTATGTATGTATGTATGTATGTATGTATGTATGTATGTATTTATTTATTTATTAAATTTATAGGCTGCCCAACTCCTGAGGGACTCTGGGTGGTTTACAACATGTAAAACACATATAAAAGTAAAACATTTAAAAACATTTAAAAACTCTCCCCATAGGTGTACTTGTTTACCACAAGCCTGCTGGCATTTTTTCTATCATCCTTCCTTACCAAGGATGGGCATATTCTACCATATCTCCTTTAGGTCTTATGGTTTAGTATCATCCTGAATCTAATAAAGGTGATTCAGATTTTCCCCTATGCACACTTTGTAAGTAAAGATTGCTTGAAGAGCAGTCTGAAAGCCTGAAAGAGCATTAACACAAAACAAAGCTCAACTGTAAAAATGATTTAATCAAGCGTGTTTATTTGAAAAGTGTGCAATAGACAATTGCTGGGCCATGTACATTAGGAAGTGGTGCTCAGTTCTAAGAAATTATGCTTTGGAAGTAATATTAAATCTGTATTATGGATAACAGTTTTTAAGGGACAGACTGATGGATTTACTTGGTCTTTTTCACCTGTAGCTACTGTGATATTCCCTCTGTCATGCTTACCAGGGGATTCATATAATTGCATATCTATGGGTTAAATTTGGATACTCTAAAACTTATGTGGAAATTGCTTTTGGGTTTACAATAAAAAAACAATTCAGTCTGGGTTGTAAGTATAAACTAAAAAGCAGAGCAGAAATGTTCATGACTATATATCTATATCTATCTACCTATCTATTTATCATCTACAATGGAACCTCAGCTCACAACCACATTCTGTTCTGGGACTGCAGTCGTGAGCTGAAGTGTTCGCACCCTGAAGTGACACTTCTGTGCATGCACAGAAGCCAAAATGACATGGAAAGCAAGCTTTCCGTGCTGCTTTTTGTTCACAAGCCAAGTTTTGGATCGGAAACTGATCCAAAACTCGGCGGGATTTTTGGGTCGGAACCTGAAGAGGCATTTGCAAACTGAGGTTCCACTGTATCTATGTCTATAAGAATACATCACAAATGCGTGCGTGCGTGCGCACATGCGCACGCACACACACACACACACACACACATTCTGAGGAGCAAATTATTACATAAGGTGAGAAATAGCTTACCAGCAGAAGCATGCTTTGTCCACATTCTAAAACAAGGGCGTCAAACTTGATTTCATTGAGGGCCGCATCAGGGTTGTGTTTAACCTCAGGGGTCTGGGGTGGGTGTGGCCAGGATGGGCATGGCCAGCTTCACGTCACTCATGCCGGGGACACCTGTGGCGGCCAGCAAAAATGGGCTCTTGAGCTCTGTTTTTGGCTGCAATGTCTTCCTGTAACCTTTTGGCATTGAAAACAGAGCTTGATAGGGCCACCTGTGGCCCCCAAGCTCTGTTTTCACTGGCAAAGGCACCACGGGCTGGTCTTCCACTGTTTCCAGGGTGGCCCCGCTGGCCAGATGTAAGCACCCCACAGGCTGGATCTGCCCTATGGGCCTTGAGTTTGACAACCCAGTTCTAGAATATCCAGTTAAAATAGATCATGGCAGTCAAAACATTACATATCTGCATCTAATGTGGACAGGATTTGATTTATTTGCCTAGTATGACAGGTATGTACAGTAAGAAAGTGACAATGGCAGACCTTATTAGCTTTGTGATGTTTCAAAACACATGGGACGGTGTTTCACAAAGAGACACAGAGAAGTTTATTCTTCTCAGCCTCTTCAAATTGATCTACAAGAGGTAAACTAGCTTCTATTTTTCTATTACATTGTTGGGATGATATGCTACAGTCCAGCAAGACTAGAATGTACACTATCAATCAATAAATATTTATATTTGGCAACTTTTTGATGTGTTGACTTCAGTTTCAGAATTCTCAAAAATGGCTATGCTGTCTAGAGAAATCTGAGTATTTATTACTAATTTGTTTAAAAAAATAATATGGCTGCCTATCATAAGACACACTGAGTGATCATAATAATAATAATAAAACAAAATAAAAAAACAGTGAATCTATAAAACAAAAACCCTGCCCATGACTTTAGTTTTCCCTTCAGATGCCCCTTTAACAGGTTAAGCTTCCCTCCTTCCATACTTTCTATTGTACCTCTATAATCCTAATATCTCAATAAAAAGCTAGGAATCCTTTTCACACTTGTGTATACAGTCTGAATTCCACAGACATAAAGGAATTGTGAAACTATCTATACAACCTTGTAAAATAGAATGTTAAAAATAATCAGTTCATAAATCAATTTGTAAATCCCATACCTTTGGAGCCTCTTTGTACAGTGAACACGTTACTTCCATCCAATTGCCAAATTTGTAAATCTCAGTAATGTGTGAAATAGAGGAAAAACATGGGGTGTGGGCTATGGTAAAACAGATGGAGAACATCAGAAGATAGTGTTAACAAAAAATTTTGTGTGTGTGCAGAAATGGATAGATTAACTTTGGTTATTAAAGAAAAATAAGAATTGGAATATTATGAGTTTTGGGGAACATTTTACTGTTGGCTGCAAAGTAGAAATGAGAAATAGTAACATGAGCATTGAAATTGAATTGGTTAATAATTAAGAATATGAATGAATATATGGAATAGTAAGATGTATTTATCATTAGAAATGACACTTGCATTGATAGTTTAAGTACAATGATTGTAATGTTACTACTAATATATGGAAAATTAATAGATTTAAGATGTGTTGTATTAGAATCTCTTGATACGTTGTTCGGCTAGGATTATTAGATGTTAGAGAGATGAATAATAATATGTAAGTTATACCAATTTAAGGAACTCTGTAAATATAAGATAAAACTATCTACATTGATGGCTTAAATAAGACATTATTGAGTTAAGATATGTGATTAATTAATGATTTGTAAAATAATAGTACAAATGATTTAGGATGTTAACAGTTAGAATATATGCTTGTTGGGCTTGTTGTCTAAATGATTTTATTAATCTAGATTGAAGGAAAAAGGTTGAATATTATTTTGATATAAACTATGTGAACCGGATAACACATCCTTCAGAATGACATTTTATGTAACAAGTAAAATAAATAAAACTTGACTTAAAATAAATAGAAGAACAACACTCATGGTACTGCAATTCTGCAGATGAATTATTATTGTACTGCAATTCTTCAGATAAATTAATTTCACATCTATTATCTTAAGACATTTTGTTATTTTCAACGCATATTACCCTATACCTGTAGCATAATTTAAGCAGAGTGGTGTAAAAATTTAATAGTTTCCAATTTAATAGTTTTTAATAGTTTCCACCATCCACTGTTTCTTCTAATATTAAGTTGTTTAATTTTTCTATCCACCTTTAATGATCTAACGATACATACTGCAATTCAAGAATGTAAAGTAACTCATATACCAACATACCCAGAATAAGATAAATATGAGAATTTCAGCTATATAGGAATAGATAATACACAACAACATGATTTTTGTCTACCTGTTACTCTACTTCTTACATTAAGCATTTTAGGATATATTTCTGAGTTGTCAGTGATGAATAACAAATCTAAGTTTCCACTCAGATGATAAGGATAATGCTTTTAATGTGGTCGGTTTTTGCACTTAATGGATATCCATAATGATAGCCAGGCTTACACAGTTATAGAACCGTATAAGGGCTTGTAGTTTTATCATAATGGACTGAACTTCCTTGTTAATGTATGTTCCATTGCACTGATATTCTATAAGGGTTATACACTTAAATTTTCTCTGAACCATTTTGTTGTTACAGTTGGTTTATTTCTGGTTTAAATATGCATGTAAGTATTTTTGTATGATGTTTTAAAACTTCTATTGCCAAATGTTTTGGGTAGATAATAAGTTAGAAGAATAAAGAAGTCAGCATGATAAGATAATAATTAGCACAGAACTTTTTTTAATAGAGAATATTTAAAATCTATCTGATACACGCTGTTAGCTCAGTATTATGCAAATTCACTGTTAAAAATCTGAAAATGCCTGAGAGAAAATTGTTGTCTTTGAATAGCTGAAATAATGGAATGGAAAAAAAGTTACAGAAAAAAGGCAGGTTCCAACTGAATAGATAAAGTTCATAATAGTAAGAACAGTCTGATAGTAGAAGCAAGTACCAGTTGAAATGGTGGTCTTCTCTTGACTGAATATTTTCAAATGGTGACTATTGGGCTGTGCTCAGTGGCCTAAATGGTCCTTTCTAGGCTATGATCATTACAACCAACATCTAACATTGTGGACCATGGACAATCTAGCAAGTGGAAGACACTGGACCATGAATGAAAAGGAGGGTGGTATCTGACCTGCTTGACTTGGCTTGATTTGGATATTTAGAAAATGGTTTCCAAAGATGAACCTAAGAACGCAGAAAAATATCATATTCAGTTATATATAACTGAACTTTTCTACCTGTGTATGAAATTCTATCGGCATCACTACACACTATAAACTAAATCAGTGGTCCCCAACCCCCAGTCTGCAAACCAATATCAGGCCGCAGACCATTGGGAAATGGGCCACACAAGTGATAGGTGAGTGTGTGAAGCATCATTTGCAAGTGCAAAACTATCCCCTCCCCCCCACTAGCGTCAGCCGTCGCTGCCAGTCCATGGAGCCAAAAGGATTGTGGGCTGCTGAACTAAATAATGTCAGAGCACTATTATAACAACATTCCTGAATCTGCCTTAGATCATGTACAGATAGTCCTTTAGGGAGTGTCTTGTTTATTGACAGTTATAACAGTGATAAAATAATAACTTTACAACCAATCCTCACATTTAAAACTTTTGCAGGCCTATTTAAAAAAAAAGGAAAGCTGAGGTAAGAGAATGAAGTACAGTCGTAGTTTCATTTAGCAATCACTTTGCTTAATGACTGAATTGCCAATCCCAATTGTGGTTGCTGAATGAGGACTACCTGAATGATTCCCTGGAAGCACAATGCACCTTTTGAGAAGATAGGGTTTGTGGGCAAATATATTAAGATGAAGCCTTGCAAATATTGTTTTTTCCCCCCTGTTTTTCTACAAAATCAGTATCCTAATGCAAAAATTGACTCCTTTCTTGATCAAGGATACCCTATTTTGTCTTTTGTAAGGTCTTCCTCCTTATTTTCTCCCAAAACTCCATCCCCCTATACATTCTTATTGGTATGCTTGCTCTGAGGTGGTTAAAAATGCTATTCACTCTAGGGGAAACAAGTACATATTGCTGTTTGCAAATAATGGAAATTGAGTGGCAACAGCTAATATGTTAATTGACAACCTAAGATGAGACAGTACATGTGATTGTCCAGATTTAACAAGAGGGGAAGTGGGGCAAAGAGAGTTGATTAGGGAGCAGTCTAATAAGACTATGTATGCCAGTGGATGTCTGTGCAAGGGGAAATCATTTTGAGTTTTCTGTTAAATGAACTGAGCAAGAATCATAAAATGACAGATCCACTTTATTTTCTGTTAGGATAATAGTCCTGATTGACAGAAAGAAGGAGCTGGAGCATCTCTTATTTACAGTTTCAAGGTACCAGGGAGTTACAGAGATTTTTATTTTGAAAACTAAGTCTCTCGATATTATAACCATAATAATAAGATAAATTGGTGACTGCCTGGAGGAAAGTAGATTTATATGGAAAACCTGGCCTGAAAAGCAGTCACTTGTGGGATCTACTCGATCACAGCAGTTAATTTTTCATATACACTGTAGATCAAAGTTTCCCCTCTCTTTCTTTTTTTCTCTCTCTCTCCAAATAATGCATTGCAAAAAGTTATATTTAGATTATATGAATCATACATTAGCAACTGGACTTTTGGAAGTGATGATCAAAGGAGCAAGAACACAAATGTTATGTAATTAACTTCGGGCCAGCCACTCTTTCTCAATCAACTAACCTTCATAGAGTTGGTGTAGGTAAATAGGAGTAAGAAAGGGTATTAGGTATAATTGAATTACTTATTAAAACAATCAATAAAGTTGGGTTTAAAAATAGTTAATAAATAAATTTTTAAAAAGGTTGGGAATGCTGTGATATTGTTTGGGAAATACCCATATTTTGATGATTTCAAAGAAGCCTTTTCTGTGACTTTGTCCTTCATGAATAAGCAACAAATTTAAACAACCGAGCAGAAAGCTATCAACTTTCTTTCATACTGTATGCAAGAAAGTCAGTGGGAGATATATTACCAATATATTTCATGACATAATCACATAACCAAGTTGTAAGGACAATGTTTTCATGATTGTGCACATGTTATTATTTTGGCATCACTACAATCTTCTGTAGATGTCACTGGCTTTCATTTTAAGGGAGAACGGAGATAGCCTTCATTCCCAATATATAAATGCACAATTATGGAACATTATGAATTTGTACGTAGCTTACTGAATAAATGAAGTCAAAAAACGTTTTTGCCCTGTAAGATTTAGAGGCTAAATTCTGACAAAGAAATTTAAAGGCGTCAAAGAGATAAGCATGCAGGAGATAATAGGAATATTGTTAAGTATTATTAAACATGTTGAGTAAGTTAGCTAGCGTAAATGCTTTACTATACAGGTGAACATTGAGAAGAGATTTAAAAATATTTTTGATCTGTTCTGCTTAGGATATTTTAGACTTTATTTAGGGCATCTCTATCAGATGGCAATGTGTACTCCTTACATTACTTTCATACATGGTAAATCATCCCCCTATTCTAGAGGCCATTCCTTCATCCACTGACAGAGAAATCCCACCTGAGGAATAATACTAGTTCTTTTTACTTGAGATCCAACATAGCCAATGTAACGTGAAGTTGCACTTGGTTTGAAAGCATGACTTGCTTCAAATGCATTGCTACAATTGACCAGAAGTATAAACTGGCTGGAAATCACATACAAATCTTGAGGGGAAAAAAAAATGTAAGCTCAGATTTCTGATATATTACTGCCTTTTCTCTTTCTGGTTATTAACAGTGTCTCTAACTCAGTGGTCCCCAACTTTCTGGCTCTACAGACCAGTGGTGGCAGCAATAGTGGCCAGGGGATGGTTTTGTGCACACAATCTAGGTCCCCACATTTGCACAAATGAAGTTTCACGCACAGACCACCCAGCATGCAAGGCCTGGCTCCCAGCAGGCTGTGGATTGGGGACCTGGGATTGGGGACCCCTGCTCTAGTTTATCCAGCAGAATCGCCCTCCCAAAAAACAAGTACATGATTAATAGAGAAGTATTTTGTCTGAAACCACAAGTTTTCTTGATTGGGACTACTGGATAGACAATTAGAAAAGAGGCATAGAAGATAGTTTTATACTATATGATAACTGATGCAAAATTATTATATGAACAAAAATGGAAGGACTCTGAAGTACCCACAGTGAAGAAATGACTGATGAAGATGAAAGAATTAGCAGATATTGTAAAATTGACTCATCTGATTAAAGAACAACATTTGTGAGTGATCCCTTTTGGCCTTTGGTTGAAAAAAAAATTAAAAAAAAATAATGGGTTGGATTCTTAGAAAGCAAAAGAAGAATAAAATGAATATCATGTTGTAAACCTTAGAAAGCGAGGCAAAATATAATTGTAGCTATTACTGTTATATAAAGGGGTGGTGGGTTTTTTTGCTTTTCTTCTTTACATCTTTTTTATTACTTAACACTTTATTTTCTCTACTTTCTTTTCTTTCAAAATTTGCATTGTTTTTATTCTCTTAAAATATTTAATTACATCAACTCATTTCTAGAGGGTCTGCCAAGTCTACAAGTCCTTCAGCTACTAAATTAAGGAACTGAATAGAAATGAACGCTGAAGAATGTGAACCATTATTTTCCTTTCAATTAATATACTTGCAACAAAGCTTTTCAAATCTCTTGTGCTATGGTTTCTACTGGATCTCATGCCTTCTTCTTCTTAGATGTGGCCTCTCTTGGGTACTGATCAAACTAATTCCAATTACGAAACTGAGAAAGAAATTATATCTAACAGTGGGAAATAATTACGATTGTGGGATTTCCAGAGAGAACTGAAATTGTGTTACCAAGGGCATGGGAAATATAGTTTTATTATAGTAGGTATATTAGCTTTATTAAAGTAGGTATATAAATACAGTTTTGAAAGCCTGTCCAGGATTCTTTTTGTTCCATCTTACACTGAGGAAAATGAAGGCACGGCTTCTTTGAGTTTCTTTCTTACTATCAAATTGACTCATGGGTGTATTGTTCCTTCCATCAGAAGTTGGTTGCACTGGCTGCCTTTATGAATTTCTGGTATGTGAAGTCTAATTCTTGCTGGGAATATCTGTAGCATATCTGGAAGGAGAGAGCAATTATATTTCCATGTATCTTCTGTACTTACTGGGGACAGAAATAGGGGGACCTGTGTACAGAAGGGTTGTGACACTCACAATTCCAACTTTGCAAACCATGTTGCATCCTAGCCAAGTACACGACCAAAACATCCTGTGCTCCACCACCACTATCTAGTGAATCACTGAATTAATTATTTCTTAGTATTATTCATTGTGGAGGTGAGAACCAAATGAAGTTTGAAGCATAAATTCACAAGAGCCTTGTCCTACCTGACATTGGTGTATAGATAGGTCTCTACAATGTGGCCCCCAGCAGCAGCTCTTAATTATGTTACATTGTTAAAGAGAGTATTCCATGAGGCTGAAGTTCAAAGTATGGGAGAATGGGGGAAAACTTTGGATTTTCTCACCCCTAGCCAAGGAAGCAGTCTCAGAAAGTGTCTCTTGCTGCAGTATCTTTGGTAGCAACTCTCCAGTGGATGATTTGTGCATCTGTGGACCTTTCCTACAAGAATGATGGATGAATGATGCCTTTTCCGATTCCTAACCTGGTCCTTTTCTTTGCAGTGCTGAACCTGCTTTCACAGCCACCAATCAAACCTTTTTATTGCAGTGACATACAATAAACAATCAAACTTATTAAAGGCATAGAGGGAATGAAACAGGTATGAATAAGCATAAAGAATCCTCATCTAAACTAATGATAAACAATAAGAAAATGATCCAGGAGCAGTAACTAGACACAATATCCAGTGTGGCATTCATTTATATTCCTTGTTCCTCCCCACACAGCCAGTGCCTCCTCTGCCACTTCATCCTTCTTTATAAAAGGTACTTTCTTTCCTTCTATTCTTGTGTCCCCTCCCTTTATTTCTCCCTTTTTTTATCCTCAATGTCTGTCTTTCTTCCATTTCTTTCTCTTTCCACGAACATTAAAACACTGCAAATCAAAGCACTGAGAATAAAAGTTGGAGGAAGAAGGTGAATTCAGGACAGAACTTTGACTATTACATTTATTTAAAGAAAAACATAGCTTTCAGATCAAAATTCTTTAGGCTATATCAAGTCAATCCTTTATTACTGTCTGAAGCCATCATAAGGAAGGCAGGGTACAAAGAATGAAAACAACATCAAAATAGATCAAAATTAAAAATTATGTACATGAAGCTAAAAAAACATATCAACAAACAATATAATAAAATCTAAAAGGAGGGATGGGAGTAATAGATGGGTGTAGGGAGCATGTCAAACTATCACAATACAAATCACTTTAGAATGATGAACCAGGTCCTCATTAAATGGATTTATGGCAAAGGTCATCTTCTGATGGATTTTAAGTGCTGCTGTACACAACCTGGCAGGTTATATGTTGTAGTAGTGCTGGTATCTGAAAGCAACAGGGATAGGTACAATTGTCCTGTGCATCCTGGATATTTGTGAAGTAATGGTGAGATGAGGCTAGTATGAATATCTCTGTAGTGCAGATCCTGGAAATGTACATGAACTGTTGTTTCCGTGGGCCCAGAGTCACAGAGTCGACAATCTTTCTGTATCACCCATCAAGGACAGCTGAGGAGAGCACATGACATCGTGCCAAAGTAAAGGGCTACCAGTAGTTAGGTACTTCAAGTGTAGTTCAACATGTCATAGGGGAGGCAGGGTAGTTATTGGGTTCACTGGTAATAAACACTGAGGAGCTGGCTAGGTCCAATTGACATGCTGTGTTTGTTACACACAGTCTATTGAGTGTTTTGGCCTAATTATATCCATGCTGAGTAAAGACCTGGAGAGAAGCCCAAGGATACTTTAGATGCCACTGTCTTTTCTTTGGGCTGTAAGATCCAGTAACTCAAATGGAAGCACCATTTCAGGCAACACTTTATAACAGAATAATAGAGTAACTGGACCTTGGAAATCTTCTAATGCAACCCCCTGTAGAGCCATGGTGGTGCAGTGAGTAGAGTACTATATGTAGTACTTAGCTGCCAGATGCCTGCAATTAGGCAGTTCAAATCTCACCAGGCTCAAGGTTGACTTAGCCTTCCAGCCTTCTGAGGTGGGTAAACTGAGGATCCAGATTGTTGGGGGCAATATGCTGACTCTGTAAACCACTTAGGGAGGGTTAAAAGCCCTGATAAAAAGTATATAAATCAAATGCTATTGCTTTTGTTCAAGCAGGAACCCCATAGCATTCCAAACAAGTGGCTGTCCAATCTCTTCTTAAAAGCTGTTCCACTGGTTAATTGTTCTCATTCTTAGGAAGTTTTTCCTTCATTCTAGGTTGCTTCTTTTCATTAGTTTCCATTCCATTGTTTCATGTCTTGCCTTCTGGTGCTTTGGAAAATAGGTTGACCCTACTACCAAATAGTGCTTTGAATGTTCAACTTCTGAAAGTGTCGGGGGATGGTGGTATTTCAGCCTTCCAACCTTCTGCAGACCTATATTTCTAGGGTTTTCAGGAGAATAGTACAATTTTTTCCCCCTGAAGTCCGTGGCTCCTATTTGCACTCTACATCTCCCGCAAATTGAAAATGACTCCACCTGAACTTATTTAGGATCATTTTCGTCTTGGAGAAGTGACTGGGAATGGCTACTGAGAGGCATAGAAGTATTTCCATCCTTAAAAGCTGCTGTTAATTTCCTCTTCCTGCCAAACGGGTTGAAATCCTGTTGCCAAAATTTGGGTGTTTTGCTGCTAAAATTTGAGAACAAGCTTTATGGACACCAAATAGTTGATGCTCTCTAATGTATGCAACTAACTGGACACAGGCTTATTGAGACATTAAGTTCTTCCATCCATTCATCACTTCAGTCATAACTGACTCTGAATGGGTTACAGACAGAGGTGGTATTCAGCCAGTTCCAACAGGTTCCAGAAAACCGGTAGCAATAATTTTGAGAACTGGCAATACCACCTCTGATTGGCTGACAGCATGGCCACGCCCACTAAGCCACACTCTCAGAACCGGTAGTAAAAACTTTTGAATCCCACCACTGGTTACAGATCTACAAACAATAGAATTTAAACAGCATACAATAATGCTAACACAAGATAGCAGATACTGAGGAAGAGCCCCAATATTCCCCTCAAAGGGAGAGCTTTATTATTGACCACTCCAAATTATTATAAATGATAATCTTATGCAGGCTGTACAAATAAATATTTGGGCTAAAGACAAGAGAGTCAACTTAACTCAATTATGGAATGAAAACTTAATGGAGCAGAATAAAAATTGGAAGGGACCTTGGAGGTCTTCTAGTCCAGGGGTCACCAACCTTTTGGACATTCAGGGACCACTAAATTCATAATTTTAAACCCCACGGACCACTAATATGATCTGCCTAATGACCAGCTGGGTGGGTGTGGCTAGGTGGTTATATGACTGGCCAACTCAATATCATTCATGTCGAAGGGTACCTTGCTAGACTCTCTTTGCCCCTCCCCTCCCAGCCATTCCTCGCCTGCCCACCTGGGCTCCTCCAACAGGAAGCAGTTGTTGGAACTAAGCAGCCACCAGTAGAAAGAAGTTGGCAAAACAGCTGGGTCAGTTCAGATTGGATCTGACCAAGAAGGTGGCTTAGCAGAAGCACCTCACTGAGGACAACTGAGGACTTTCCAAGCAGAGGAAAGACCTGCAGAAGTTCAAGGCCAGGTCCCAGCGCATGGAGGCTCAGCGGGCTGAGATGGTCACCTGGTTCCAGGATATGATGCAGTCCAACTGGAACAACGACCTCCAGCTCTTCACCAGCAGCTTTCCCCTCCAGCCTTCACCCAAAGCCCTGCACCAGGAGGCTGAAGCAGACCCCAAGTTGGAATTTCTGCCCCCCTCTGACCTGCACAAAACGACCTCAAAGAGGGAGACTCCCTGCAGCTCTCTTGTGCAATGAACACAAACATTCATTACAAGTATCCAACCCAGGGGCCATAGTTTGAGGACCCCTGATTTAGTGTAATATAAAAAATACAAATAATTTTTCTGCAGACCACCATTTTCTTGTGGACCACCAGTGGTCCACAGACCACCAGTTAGTGACCGCTGTTCTAGTCCATCCCCATGTTCGACACCCCCCTATGCCATTTCAGACTAATGGTTCTCCAATCTCTTCTTAAAACCCTCCAGTGATGAAGTGTCCACAATTTCTGAAAGCGAGACATTCCACTGATTAATTGTTCTAACTGTCAAGAAATGTCTCCTTATCTCTAGGCTGGTTGATTACTTTCCATCTATTGCTTCTTGTTCTGTCTTCAGGTGCTTTGGAGAGTAGGCTGACCCCCCTCTTCTTTGTGACATCTTTTTTTTTAATAGAAGAAATACAACAGAAATGATAAATTTAAAAACAAAAATGGCTCTGTCACAATGACTTGAATGATGTCTATAAATATAGAAGAGACATGGCCAAACATATAGTCATTAAATTGTTTCCATACATGTTTATCCAGATCTCCCTGTGAAGGAATCTCTTTATTGGAAAGTATACCACTTAGATTTACCAACATGAGATCAATATATTCCAAATGTCTTCCTTGAACCCACTAAATCTACCATTGTAACACTAATTAGCTTGTGACTTTGTTACTAACCTGTTTGAAGCTCCTGAAAAAATAAGAGATCAGGATTATTACATCACTAAGCCAGAAGTCAGTGCTCCATCCTATTGCAGTCACAATTCAGAAGTCATCAAAGAAAAAGGAAACAAAATTAAGACAGGCTAGAATAGAAACAGAGAGTGGGGAAGGAACTCTTCAGATTTTTGAGGTGTTTAATAGAGAAATTTAAATTAAAGTGCTTCCAACAAGTAGCAACAATACTCTCTCCTTAAATGCCTCTTGGGATCCTTAAACTTTCTACAGATAAATTGCTGTTGTTAGAAACTCTGTAACATTCAACATTTCCTAATTTAAGTCAGTTAGGTACTATCTGGTATGATAAGAGAATTTATTGTGACCTTCTTCTGGTATTTAAAAAATGGTATTCATTTTCCCCTTCTAACTCCCCAAGGCAAACTAGGGAATAATCATCAACTCACCTACCTTCTTGACTGACCTGGAAATTCATACCATTTCCTGAAATTTAAGATTGAATTGGCACTCTGGCCATGATAACCTGTTAACTAAAAATCCACACCTCAACTCAAACGTTTGTATAGAGGGGCAGAGATTAGACAAAAGTATATACAACCTTAAACAATATGTACCTGACTGACTTTGCTATTTAAGCTCACGCGTGATGCGGAAATTGGTTAAAAAAAAATCACAAAAGTAGAAAAAGTTGAGGAGACATTAAAAAATATATCCCAAAGTCTATTTCTGGAAAGGCACTTCACCATATGCTCCCGCACATGCTGCCTTCATAAAATGTAACTCTGATGAGTTATAAAACTCTGCTTATGGGGGGAGAGGGGGATGAGTGGAGCCATTACAAAACATTTACTATTTAAGCATGATTTTTTTTAAGTGGCCAGGTTCTGCAGTAAAACTCAGTCAAAAATAAAGGAAAATTGTCCCTTGGATGAATAATTTCATTGCACCAAACAACTTTATATTTTATAATGATTGTTAGTTCAGCACACTGGACATAGCAAGTGGGAGTAATTTTTAGGCAGACATAGATGTAGATGTGGATATATAAAGAAACACTATAAAAAGTGCCATGGGCAATTACTGTTAAGTTTTTATCTGAATGTGTTAGCATTTGCTAAAATGGTAACTGCACAGGGCTATTGTGCTGCCTGTTACTATTTTTTCATTTCTTGCATATGTTGCAATTAATTGTATGTACTTTTCAATGGAGCAGGCCAGGCTGATGAATTGATAAGGCAGACCAATTGTGTTTTTGCTTAAGAACTGTCCTGTCTTGGGGCCTACCTTCCCAGGTATATGTTCAGCGCACACTCTTCCTGAACATATACCTGAGAAGGTAGGCAGAACTCAGAAGAGGAGAAGGTGGTACATTGGAGTGTGTGGAGGACTGAAATAGTTTCCTGATTACCCTTTTGTAGCTTCTATTTGTAGGCAGTACAGGGAAGTTTACTGCTTGTTTAGATCAAAATTGACAGTGTTCAGCCACCTTTTTCATATGCAGATAGTCCTTATTTAGTGACTGCTTCCTTTAGCAACTGTCTGCAGTTACAAAAGTGCCAAAATAAATTTACAACCAGTCCTTACATTTATGACCTTCATAAGCCTCTACAGAAAAAGAAAGATGAAGCAAGATCTCACTTAGCAACTTCACTTACCAAATGAGATGCTGGTAAAGAAAGATTACCCATATGTGTTTGATTATAAATAAGACCTTGAGCAAGTCACTCTTTCTCAGCTAAATCCACCTCACAGGTTTGTTGGAGGAAATAGGAGGAGGAAGGAGCATTGTGTATGTTTGCTGCCTTGAGTTACTTTTAAAAATAATGAAGGTGGGATAGATAGAAATAAATATATGGATAAATAGATAGATAGATTCTATTTGTAGTTTTATCTCATTTGGCTTCCGTGGTTTGATGTTGGGTTGCAATTCCCTGAAGTGCCTTTATATTTTATGTAGCAATGTTTATGCATTTCTGCTGTTCAGAAGGAAGAGAATATCACTTTCCAAAATGCAAAACTAATGACTTGTCTTCTTAGAAGTTTATATTCCATGTTATAAAGCAGAATTATAAAAATGGAGGCAGTTGGACAATATTTGCACCCCCAGCCTTTATTATATGAAGGACTCATTTGATTATTGTTACCACTTCTTAAGGGCAAGACTCTGTCGATGGCAGGAAGACAAGCTGTCTTCCACTGGTAAATACATTTGGTTCTTTTCTTTATTTTCAAATAAAAAATTGGCCCAAAGAACTCGGAGTGAAAAATGAAAAGCCAATTGTAGAGTGAATGATAGCATCTAAAGGATTCCATTTCTCCGATCTTTCTACTTAATTTTTGGCAACAACAGCTCCGAAGCTGTGTTTAAAGCTGTACCTCTCTGCATTTCACCGTCTATAACAAATGCTAATTTTGCCTGCTGCAGTGCGTGTCCCACACCGCGCCTCGGCCAAGGCAGCGAAAGATTTGCGGGCGCAGGATCCTCCTGTAATTGTCCGAAGGGGAAAGAAAGAGATATCGGTGGACAGATCCACTAAAGGACCGGGAACTTAACGGAAAGTTCATCCTTCACCCGGGAATGCCTTTTACCGAGATCCCCTTTCTAATCTACCCGGCTTTCTCTCCATCCCCTTTTAATTCCTGAATATATTCCTCGGGGAACGCGGAGGCCGCGAGGTGGCGCTCTACAACCAGATTTGGAGTTCGTCCGGTTCTACCCGGGTAAAGACGCCTCCCCCGAACCCCCTCCACGTATCTAATCCCCGATCGATAGGGCATTCCTGGGGAAAAAAGAGAAGGCTTGGAAGCCCTGTGAATAAGGCACTGCTGCCTAGACAACTCCTGTGTCCTGAGGTTTTAAAGGGACAGACCTCCTGCCCTTCTCACCACTTGCCAGCTGTTTGGCAGCGCCCGGATCAGGAAGGAACTTCCAAAGGCTCGCAACGACCGCGCCGCTTCCCTCTCCCGCCCCTCCAAGGAGTAGACCGCCAGCTTTTTTCCGCGGCTGCTGGCCTTTTACCTAGACGGAAGAGAAGCGGATTTCTTTTGACTCGTTTTATTATTTTTAATTTTGTTTTATTTTTGATCAAGGGGAATGAAAGGAAAGCGGGACTTTTCTTTGAAAAGGAACTGGAGTCCGAAGAGCGTCCTGCTTCGTTCCGAATGAAGTTTAACCTGCGTCCGGCGGGAGGTAGTGGCGGCTTTTCCCAAAGATATCCAGGGAAAATTGAGCAGAGGAAGGAATATCCTATGTGGAGTGGAAAGGACGATTAGACGCGTTGGGCCAGCTGGGTGCCGGGCAGAAGTGAAGGGGTGTGTGTGTGTGTGTGTGTGTGTGTGTGTAGTGAGACAGAGGGAGAAGGAGGGGGGTTGGACTGTTACTGGAGTGTGTATCTAGTGTGAGAAACAGTGGCGGGTGCG
>JANHFR010002097.1:13746-25926 GCA_032468015.1 Mimophis mahfalensis | reverse complement strand
GAGGCCAATCTCGTTTCTTTATTCCGCCAGTCTAATCTCGCCTCATTCTTTCTGCCCCCCAAAGCGATACAACTTCGAGGACAGCAGCTTTGGCAAAGCCGGCGCTCCTCCGCGATGGACTTTCCAGGTAACCAGGCGCTTCCACCTCCGCTCGCTTGCCGTTTTTTTTGGCCACTCGGAAAATCCGGCGGATTTCTTTACAAACTGAGAACGGGGGGGAGAGAGAGAGGGAGAGAGAAAAGCAAGAGTTCCCAGCAAGCCAGGTGTCTTTTTTCTTTTTCTTTTTGATAAAACTGTGAGAAGACCAGCTGGAGATGGGGAGGTGTGGAGGGAGGCAGCAAGAGTTCGAGTCGCCGAGGTTTAACTTTTGAGAAGGAGCCCAGCCCAGCCCAAACTTCTCCGGTGGGGGTTCTTTGGTTCAATAGACTATTCCCGCCTTGAGTTTACCGGGCGGATTTGCTGCAACTGGGCGAGGAGAGAGGTCAGTGCCGGCGGGGAGTGGAAGCTTAGCTGGGGTTTCTTGGAAAGGAAATCCGAGATGTAAAGCGGCTTGGAGGCGCCGAATCAAGGTGAAGGGGAGGGGGTAAATCTAACGGACTTCACGAGCAGGGGACTTAATCGAGGCGAGGGGAGACAGAGACGGGAGTTTGAATTCATTTTTCCGGTTCTGGTGTTCAAAGCCTGATGGGGCCGAGTAACTCTTTACCGCACATGGTGCAGGAACGGCTCCTTTTCCCTCGGGGGTTTATAAGGAATGCAAGAGAATTAAAAAAAAAAAAAGCTCTAGTGGTGTGCGTTTCTCTGTCGTCTGAAAACAATTGCCGATACTTGTTTTTATTATGGCTATGGGAGGGGCAGTTTTTGAGGACTGCTTTTTGGGGGCTTAGAGGTGTTTTTTTTTTTTTTTAAATTCGGGAAAGCTTAGTCTTGACATATAATGCGTCCCTCATGTATTCAGTAAGGCTTAATCCTAGTCCCAGTGAGTCTAAATCAACCCGTGTGTGTGTGTGTGTGTGTGCGCGCGCGCCAAGCTATGCTTAGCACTTGTTCCATTTTGCAGACGTCAGGGTGTAGTGTAGAAGAAAAAGCTTCCATTATAGCGGGAAATAAATTTGTCTTGCGCTCCCCGTCGTGGCGAACGAACGGAGGAGTGAAAAGCTGCAGGGCAACCCTCTCCCCACATCCCAACGTGCGCTTGTTTCCCCATACAGTTCTATGCAGAAACCCTCAGATATCAGTAATAAAGTATTTATTTATTTCTGGCCACTGTGGGAAACTGAGGGACTGGACTAGGTGGGCGGTTGGTTTAGCAGTCCAACGCAGCGGCGGGACGCCTAGGGACCTCTACATCCCAGCCTTTCGTCCGGTCGCCCTTTGTCTGCCCGCGTACCTGAGGAAAGCGTTTCCTTATAAAGGACGCCGTTCCTTCGCTAGCTTCCTCGCGCCTCGGGCGGGGGGGGGAGAGAAGCTGCAAAACTCTGACCCGTGAGGAGAGGGTTGCGGGGGGGGGGGGGTGTCACGGACCTCCAAGCTCCGCTTAAGTCTTAATTCGCTTTCTTCCCTCCTGCAGGCTGCGACTGCTGCGCGCCTCCCGCCTTCCTGTGAAGTCTCCCGTTTGCCCCGTCCGTGGCCGAGAGAAGAAGCGCGCGCAAGAGCGCTGGTGCGGGGCTCGTGCGGGTCCGCAGGCGGGTCCGAGCCAAGCAGAGCCACGGCTTACGCGCCCGCCGGGAGAGTAAAGGCAGCTCTCGTTCGCTGCCGCCCCGCCGCCCCCTTTGGACTCCCCGGTTGGTGACGGGCCCTGCAACACGCGATGCCCGGGCGGCGGTTGTGGTGGCGGCGGCGGGGAGCCCTGGCGGAGCCGGCTGGCAGTTACTCCTGCATGGCGGCGGTGCTGGCTTTTTTGCTCTTCCTGCTGCCCACCAGTTGCCCGGCGGTGGGCGCCCAGAATGACACCGAGCCCATCGTTCTGGAGGGCAAGTGCTTGGTGGTATGCGACTCTAGCCCGTCTGCCGACGGCGCCATTACTTCATCGTTGGGCATCTCCGTGCGCTCTGGCAGCGCCAAAGTGGCTTTCTCGGCCACGCGCAGCACCAATCACGAGCCGTCTGAGATGAGCAACCGCACCATGACCATCTACTTCGACCAGGTCAGGTGGCGCGCCAGTCTCCCCCTCCCTTTCTACCGCCAACCTCGCTCTTGGTTAAGCCCCTCCCAGAATCAGTAACA
This sequence comes from Mimophis mahfalensis, assembly GCA_032468015.1. Lineage (NCBI taxonomy): Eukaryota > Metazoa > Chordata > Lepidosauria > Squamata > Mimophis > Mimophis mahfalensis. The sequence continues at coordinate 23,700 of JANHFR010002097.1, read as the reverse complement.
AAGTCAAAGCCCCGCCCAGTTGCCCTCCTTACCTCCCTCCCCTTTCCCCTTCATCCCAACCAACCATCAAACGCTTTGCTCCTACTCCCCCTTGCGTTAAAAAGACTTGGTCGCACGTTTCTGGCCCCTTGTAAGGTCTTTTAGCCTTAGTTCCATCTCCATTCTCTTCCCTGCTGAGCCCTTCCCTTAGCATCGGGGACCACTGATCTCTATTGATTCCCCAGTACTGATCTCCTAAAAGGCATTCTGACTCTATTCAGGTGACCCATTTTATCCACACTAGCTACCTAAAATCTTACTTTATATTCTCTGCCCAAATTCCAATCGATCCCTCCGCCATATGTGTCCTCTCTGCTATCCTGTCCTATTTCACCAGGGTTCCTTGTCAAGTTCATGCTTCCTTCAGTACTCTTAAAAACATCCACTTGGATAATTCACAGCCAGCATCTTGGCAGCACTTGTTCCTTCTCACCTTGGATGAGAATCATGATTTTATGATTTCCTTTTAGTTTGTCCACCAATAAATGCTGCCAAGGACACCTTTCTCGTTTTATTGGAACAAGCTTGAAGCTTGATTTCAGTGCCTGTGTCCTTTTTAAGACATAGCTACATCTCATTTCACCAAATTGGTGACTCTGGGACTAATCTACAAACTGAACAGGGAAGACTGTAGAATTCTGCACAGCATGAGTATAATGCAAAGTGGGGACGAGCAGAAAAATGTAATAAGGAAATTTTGTAAAAAACAAACAAACAAAAAAATATATAAAAACCAAACACCTATTGGGTTCCTGCCAGTCCAGAAATAAGCAAAGAAGGATGCATTGGAATTTTTAAAATTAACTATTTTAAAAATCATTGTATGGATACAAATATGCACCTCAGGCTAATTGCTTAAATAGATTAGAATAATACTATGGGCATTGTGTGTACTATTGTTGCATTTTATCTAGCTCCTCAACCAAAGAATAGCTTCTTCAAACCTGTAGAAATTTTATGTCGAATATTTTTGTCATAATAGAGAAAGAGAAAAATAAAAAAATAATAATATGGGAACATAAATTGGCAGAGTTTTAATTTTAACAGAATTATCCTGAGTTTTCTGTGACACACAAAGGCAAATAAATGTGTCAGTTATTCCAGGAATGTCTACCATTTTGTTATATTCATACCTTCAACTCATGAAATGTCTTAAACCAAAGATTAAAATTATAGTTTCATTATTGTTGCTTTTATATGTATACATAAATAAATCAGTAGTAAAAGTTAGTCGTTTCTGTTTAGAAGATCAAATTGGAATCTTACATATAAGGAAATAAATTTCAGTATATTTAGTCATACTTAACAGAATTTTTTTACATGTGTTCTCAGAAGCATATTTCACTTAATTCTTTAGGAGTTAATTCTATTTAAAAAGGCACAGAGCTGCAGATTTCTGAGAAGTTAAAAAAAAGGAAGTTTTGATTTCTGGTTTTTTTTGTAAGAAGAAACCTGTTTTAGAACAGTTGTAATAAGCTCTGAAATTCACAAGCTCTATATCACAGCTAGACAAAACAATGAACAGTGACTGTATTAGGATCCTCCCATTTGGAAGCCTACCTGGTCAAAAAAATAAGATCCCAAATAAGTGTTAGCAAATAATTTTGTATGGATATGGATTACAGAGAAGATTAAAGATCTGATTCTGCAAATAATAATAATAAATTAATTGTATGAGGAACTTTAAAAATCTATTCTGGAATGTTCATTAGATTCTCAAGAGTGAGTCTGCAGCTTTCGTTCTCATATTTTTTATGTAATCTGTATTGTCTTTGGATTTAAGAAACCAGACAGATGAAGACCTTCCTTACCTTATAAAACTCTTCACTCTTTCTGCTTTTGTGATACTGATGATGCTTTAAAACATTTATAACTTGGCATCAAGTATCATTTTGCATTATTGTGATTGGCAATTCGTATTTTCTTTTACCATTAAGTCCATGTTAAGAGTCTCTGTGGGTTAAAATATATATGCCCCCCCCCCCATTTGTTCAAGCTTAATTGAATAAGTTTTGCTTTAGGGTGGGCGTGGGAGCAGAAAAATGGCATAAGGAATGCAGATTAAGAACGCTACTTATCTTAATATCTGAACTCCTTTCTCCACATTTCACCTCATACAGCATGACTAAGTCTCTCTCATTTCACGTTAACATTGCAAACCCCAAGAGACACAATTGGTTTCAGTGTTGTCATGTGAAAATGTAAAATCTAGTGGTTTGTTCAATGGACTATTTTCCTTCTTTGTGTATGTCTCAGCAATGATTTCTCCTTCACTGTGCAGACATAGGCTGCCATCATATGCCTTTCATGCTCTTAAAGAAGCTTTGGGTGCACCACTGGGTAAATCAATCAGCTGTCTGAACTGATCCTTTTACAACACCTTAGGAAGTGGCTCCTTCCCCCTGCAGTCCATTTTAATTGTACAGCAAATGCCAGTGGTTTTGCGCTGCTGGGAGAACAGGGGAGGGTTGTCTGAGAAATGTCTTTCCTCCACCCCACTTTCCATTTAATGAAGGAACAACCTGATTTCTTTCCTTTTGTCCTCCAGGTATTAGTTAATATTGGGAACCATTTTGACCTCGCTTCCAGTATATTTGTAGCACCAAGAAAAGGGATCTATAGCTTCAGTTTCCATGTTGTGAAAGTATATAACCGACAAACTATCCAGGTATGTCCCAACATTAGGGGTTCCTTCTTAAAGTACTTGTTTCATTTCGCAAAATCATACAAAAGGCTCATCAAATAAAGCAATGAGGAATGGACCCATGCACTATATTATTTATTAGTCCACTGTTTAGCAGCGTTATGAAATAGGCTTATTTGGCTTAGTAAGGCGTATGGTTTTTCCATCCCTGGTCAGTCTCCTTCGACTGAACTGAGAGAGGATAGCCTGATATGGGGAAGGAATTTGTAGATTCAGTATTTTTCAATATCGTCCTGCATGAGAGAGACAGGTTTTATCTTACTGGTCACCCACTCATTATTTTGGCTTTCCTGCACGTGGAGGAGGCTGACTTCCTTTTGATTATAATGTACTAAGGGAATGCATGTTTGTACGATATATTGGTGTATAACTGTAAACTTTTACAGAGGAATCTCATGGGACCGCTTAGCTCACATTTCTTTCATACTGCAGGTCAGTTTAATGCAAAATGGCTATCCCGTGATTTCTGCTTTTGCTGGAGATCAAGACGTTACCAGGGAAGCCGCCAGCAATGGAGTCTTGCTCCTGATGGAAAGAGAAGACAAAGTGCATCTCAAGCTGGAGAGAGGGAATCTCATGGGAGGATGGAAATATTCAACCTTTTCAGGGTTCTTAGTCTTTCCATTATAAAGAAAAAAAAACCCAAGGTGAATCCTAACCTGCAAGCTGGAACAGGAATTCGGTCTTTAAATGACAACAGCAACTCCCAAGAAACTTCTGCCTCCTCCTAGAACTGGGCTAGACCTACCAATAATTCCAAACACCCAATCAGACTGCCGTCACTGAAGAAGGAGAAAACTTCTTGATGCCACTCCTTGTGTTAACTGTTGACAGTTCGTTGAGAAATCTGCAGATCTGATTAGTTTTAGATGACCAGTCATCCTTAAGAGAAAAAAAAGTTACCAACCTGAGCAATTTGTACCTGTGATTGTAAAGTCAATTTTGGATTTTATTGTTGGGATTTCATTTCCTTTTTTTCTCCCTTTCTTCCTCTTCTTGTCTTGAAGGGATGCATTAATTGGAACCACAGAAGTGTTTGTAATGGACTTATTCCAAAGCCAGAAGACCCCGATACCTGATGATATGTTCCTATATGTTTTCTCTTTTTGTGTTTGCATAGCCTTAAAAAAGAACAAAGAAAGCACCAAGACAAAAATAAGAATTATTCAAACTTCAAATCTGTATCTTCTGGGGAGGGTAATTTTTGGACATTACTGTGTCAAGAAGTGCTTTATTCAGTGAAGCAAATTTTGCACGATTGGAACCTATTTTATTTTGTGTTGTTCGTGTTTTCCATGATCTTTCTTTCCATTTGCTGACTGTTCTTGTGCTAAAGAAGACAGGCAATTTGACCCATATGATAAAGCAAGCAAATATACACTCAGGCTTGCAGTGAAACTAATCAGTGAATGATGGTGCTTTTGTTATCCAGCTGATTTAATGGAACCATTTTTTGGCACCGTGGAAGACAGTACAGCTTAAGTTGGAAAAGCAGCAACTGATATTTCTTACATTACCTATTTCAGAAGGTTGTCAATATCTCAAGCAAATACACTGTAAAATACATCATTTCTTTGCATCACTGGGCATCTTTTGCTGCTTTCCTGATATTTATTTGATGGATTAATTTACTTATGCTTATATATGCTGTGATGTGGCCTCTCTCTGAGTGTTCCCACAAGATATATTCCCTCCAGGTTAAATAAAAACAGATTTCACACCAAATTTGCTAGGACCAGACGAAACTAGGAGCAGTTCATGTGGCAGAATCAGGCACAGAAATCCTGAGGCTTTGAAGGGTTACAAAGATTGTGTGGTTCAACTATAAATATACCATAATTTGTATATCTCTTTCTTTGATTTTTGTTGAAGCTTCCCCAATTAACTTCCAAAGACTTTTGAGTAGTCTTAATCCAATACTGTATAAAATACTGATTTCAAATAATAAAAAAGAAGAAACCTCAGGTTGAGTTAAAATTCACCTTCTATGTGTCAATGTAACCAAAATGCTGATGAACTTTAGATTCAGAATAAATGGGTTTCATGTCCAACTTGCCTTCTTTTTACTTTTATGCAAGTGTCAAAGGTAGCTGGGCCACGGAAAATTGCATTTTGGTCCCAAAAAACCCTAGAAAATAAGGAGAATTTGAAGGAGCGGGACTGTTTGCTTTTAATGACCAATCTGATTTTAGAATACATATTTCAAATTTATCTTTGAGAAGCTAGGTAGATTGGAATTTCATTTCATCTTTCTTTTGATAGGTTCTCATTTTCCTTCTCAAGAAACAAAAATGGTACAAATGTTTGCAGAACTCAAGGAAATATATTGCATTGCATACATGAGTTATTTTTTATTCTAAATTTGTCATTGATGGGTCACTATTTATTAGAATTATTAGGATCATCTCAGTGTACTTTGAAATATTTTTCTAAAAAGAATTCTAAAAAAAGGGATTCCGTTTTTCTCTTTGCTTATGTTGAGTCTGTTTCATACATTGTGGATTTTAAAAATCCTATCAAATACTAGTTTTGCATCTGGGTTGTTTCTAACTTAGATTCTGTATAGGTTTTTTTTTTTTTTTTTTACCTTGCAGCAATTTTAACAGGGTCACACTATATAGAAAATTCCCATCCATATATTCTTAGACATAGGGGTCCTGGTTTTTTAAAATAATTCTTGCTGTTCTGTAATCTGTGAATATAGATTTTAGTGTTAAATATGATATAATATTATATAAGTCTTGTCCAGTCGCAAATCTGGACAGATATTTCATTTGTGTTACATTGAAAATATGTTTCATTACCAATTTTATTACTTTATGGCATGTGTTAGTGTTTTCTAAACACAAAAATAAGGAACATTCTATTTGAATGCTTCAGTTGAGGCATAAATAGCAGGTGTGAATTACCTGTAGGTATCCTGGGAGGTTGCTGGATCAGACTGCTTAGATTACTTGGTCATTGCCCCGATATAAGTCCAACATCTGGATGGCTGTACAGTGTGAGAAGATTTTAATCCCTTTTCTATGTTACTGTGTGAATTCATAAATACTGGTTGCAGAAAGGAAAACCAGTTTTTTATGTTTGTATGTAAAACTGCATCAAATTATTTGCTACACATTGTCTCATTCCAGTGTTCTGGTACAACACAAAAGAATCATGAGCTAATTCCAGGTTTAATTATATTTTATTTGCTCTTTGTCAGATAGCATTTATATAACCATGATATCAAATTACATATTTGTTTCTAAGGTATAAAAGAGAAAGGAAAAATGCAAAAAAGAATAAAGGAAAAGAAAGGAAAGGGAAGGAAAAAGGAGGAAAGAGTTGGGAGAGAAAGGGAAGGAAAGGAAAAATAAAAAGGGAAAGGTGTGTAAATCTATGCAAAATATGTACATTTAAAAGGGAAGTAGAGAATTGCTAATGTTTAAGTTCTGGTTTAGTAATGACAGTAACTAATACTCAAAATTCAATAATAAATTTGGATGAGAACAGTTTAAATAGGATTTGAGGTGCTGTAGTTTCTGCAACAATAAATTTGGTTGCAGGTACTCTTGGATTGATTTCTAGTCACAAAACACTGCAAGGCTTTAGGTGAATCAGAATTTTAAAAATTAGGCCAAAATAAATCAAAAACTGAAAAGGAAAATGTTGCTTTCAGGGCATGTGTCTTTCAAAATCTCATTGGTGATTTTCAGAATTCTAAATTGTAATATAATAAATAACTTAAAATGGATTATTTCAACATATTTTGCACCAAAATCATATTCGATGAAAGATGCAGGACATTAACTCAGCAATCTGTTGGTGAAAAGGCCGAAGCTAGATGTGGATAATGGAAATAATAATCCAATATACGAAGTGGCCTATATAAGATTGGGAAAGGCAGCATTAAGAATACTGAATTCATTTACTCCCATTCACCTTATATTAATCTTACAACCAGAGATATAAAGCTAACTTTGTACCATGGCAATTTAATACCTACAGTATAATTTATAAATGGGAATGGTAAAAATGTTTTAAAGCAGTTTATCAAAATTTAATTAAAATTATGCTTGGGGAAATATTTCAATTTTGGTTGGATTTTGTTTCGATTTTCTGAACTAAAAAGTAATGTTTCCTACAAAGAGCCTTGTTGATGTTCTTCAAAATATGCAAAAGCTGTTCCAGGGATGTAGCATATATTCAGAATATTTTTCTAAAATTGAACCAATTTCTTTAAGCTGTTAAACTTCAAAGACAACATCAGAGCCCCAAGCATTTCAGCTGTAGATTTTTTTTAAATAAAAATTTAATTATTTTATTTCAGTATTACTATTTTAGCTCATCTTAACTGAGATAGTGTTAAACCCAGCAAGGATGAATTGTATACATTATGTAACAAGAATATTAAAAATAATGGAAGTCATTGATTATTCATTCTAAGACATATTTCAGGACTAGAATCAAAAATGCTTATGGACTACATTAAAAAGATTAATTGCTCAAATAAATGTATACATACACTCTATCCAACAAAACTGAATTTGAATTTGAGAAATTTAGAAAATGACTAGAGATTTTAAAAAAGAAAATAACTAATATTTGTAGTCTTTTCTGAGTTATTTTTATATGCCAAAGCACTTAATATATAACCATTGGTCCCAATTGTTATCAATCCACTAACATGGCTTTTTCAACAGGCCGACCTGGACTGTTGACGGGGGTGGGTTTTTTTAATTATTGTATTGTTGTGTTTTAATTGGGTTATTTGTGGGATAATTGATTTAATATTTTTTTTAACTTTTGTATTTTGTGTTTTTATTGTTGTGAGCTGCCCTGAGTCCCTCGGGAGATAGGGCAGTATGCAAATCCCATAAATAAAATAAACAAACAAATAAATAAATAATAAATATCTTGAAGCTATCTAGGTTAGAGACCTCTAGTTCCATGCTATGCGCAATTTGGCCACGTACTTAATTTCTGTTATTTATAAGACAAAATTAAATGCAGGGTATCATAAAATAGCATATGGTGTTGTAAAAACACATATAATCAACAAAAGAAAATACTGAAAGTTCAAAGGGATCTGTGGACAATAAACCTCACTGGGATTTTAAGAATAGCAGCTACCCTGCTGAGTATAATGGGAGTTCTAAGTAGCTAACTTAGATTTGTAATCTGAGGCAATTGTGTACTTGTGTTTGCTCTGCCTATAGCCATTATAATAGTACACAGTGCATATATGGTGTTACTGCATTATGAATTTTCTTGCTTCTGTGGTAATTTCTAAATTGCTGCATTCGAGATTAGTAATCTGAAGGAGATAATTAATTACTGCATTCTGTATTACTGAATATTGTGCAGGGGGGAACCATGTACAAAAGATCCACTAGGCACTCATTATTTCTAAAAGTATTAATAGTAAATTTCTCACTTAGAAGAATTTAACATTTGTTATGCAGATTTCTCTAGCTTTTAAGGATTTTCTATTAGGGAAAAAAGACCCAGGAAAATAAGGAATAAAGAAAAATAACTAGAGGCTAAAAACTGCCCTCTTAATTTCCTTTTTTCTTCCTCTACAAATGAGGCGTTTGCCTTTCCACTTCATTCTTAGAATGGCTCTTAATTTTTTTTTGTTTTATTTATTGTTGTGTGGTGATGATAATGTTTTATGCCAGCCTCCATTTTTCTTATATATATCTTCATTTTTCAGCTTTCTTGCTGCTCTGGTTTCCTCATCTGAAAAAGCTCCAAAGGAAAAATAGTTTTCTCCTGATATCTTCTTTCATGCTTTGGGTGAAGCTCAGGATGGTAGGGAGGCTGCAGTTTTTGAAGCAATGAAGGCAGTGAAATACAGGGCCACACCCCCTCCAATGAAATCAGGCTTCATTTATGAAACGGTTCAATAGATAATATATATAAATGATCTTTCATCATCATATCCTCATCATCATCTGCAGAATGTGCTTTTAACATCATACGAGATCCCTTTTCAACATAGGGGTAATATTTCTTTTAAAACCTAAAAACCGGTAGTGATATCCTACCGGTTTGACCCGGTTTGGCTGAACTGGTGACTATAATTTGGGGTGGTTTGCCAAACTGGCAAAAACCACCCCGGCTGGCCCCACCTACTTGCCCCCACCTCCACCCTTTCCTTTTTTTCAGCTCAGCTGATTCATGCGGCAGAACTAGTGGCCATGCAAATCAGCTGAGCTTCAGCTTTTGAAGCCCAGGGAACATGCTGTTCCCATCTATTTCTGCTCTCTGGAGCAGCGGAGGCTTTTTGGGATCCGTGGAGGCTGTAAAGCCCAGAGAAACAGCTTCCAGGATGCTCTGGAAAGCAGAAATAGGTGGGAACAGCGTGTTCCCTGGGCTTCAAAAACCATGCGTGTGCCCCCATGCTTATATTTAGCGAACCAGTGGTGGGTTATTTATGTTCCCATAGAGGCACAGTATTTTGATTCTGTTGTTTATGGTATTGGAAGCTGACCAGAGTTGCTTGATAAGAAGATGGGTGGCATACCAATTTAATAAATAATGAACCCAATAAAATTAATGGTACAAGAGTGATTACTTAAAGAATAATTGATCCATGGAATATAGAATTTGAGGCTAAGGATTAAACAACATCTAAAATTTATTTATTAGATTTTTATACTGCTCATCTTATCTGGTGTGACATTTCCATCCATGTATCTGGAAAGCACTAAGTTGGAAAAGGGATCAGGATCAGGGGCCTGTACTATCGCCTTGAAAGAGGCGGTGGTGAGGCCTCTCCTCAAGAAGCTGGCGCTGGACCCAGCTGTGTTAGACAACTTTCATCCTGTCTCCAACCTTTGCTTCACTGCGAACGTTGTTGAGAGTGTGGTGGCTCACCAGTTTCCTCTATTCCTGGATGAAACTGATTATCTAGACCCGTTCCAGTCGGGCTTCAGACCCAGGCACAGCACTGAGATGGCTTTGGTCACACTGGTAAATGACTTCTGGTGTGACAGGGACAGGGGTTGTTCCTCTGTCCTAGTACTTTTAGACCTCTCGGTGGCTTTTGATACCATCGACCATGGCATCTTGTTGCAACGGCTTAGGGGGTTGGGAGTGGGGGGCACCGTTTTACGGTGGTTCTCCTCCTTTCTCTCAGGCCGTATTCAGTGGGTGTTGGCAGGGGGGCAGAGATCGACCCCAAGACCTCTCCTTTGTGGAGTGCCTCAGGGGTCGGTTCTCTC
>JANHFR010002096.1:407998-421745 GCA_032468015.1 Mimophis mahfalensis | reverse complement strand
TTACTATGTTGTAAGCCGCCCTGAGTCCTCCGGGAGTAGGGCGGCATATAAATTCGATTAAATAAATAAATAAATAATGAATAAGACCTTACGATATAAAATAATTTTGTATAAAGGAAACAACACAGATGGTTGTAGTTTTTATGAGGGATAAAAAAGAATCTTTTGATATATTTTATCACAAATGTATAAAATATAAATAAATCAAAGACTGGTCCTCACTTCTAGTAGTAAATAAAAAGTTCACCTAATTCCAAGATGTAAGCAAAGCATTTCCCAAGCTACCTTGCTGCCTTTCAAGAACACAACTGTGTCAACATTAAAAGGAACAAGGGAAAAATATACACATCTTTAATATTTGATAAATTATAAAGAAACTACCTTAAGAAACTATGTGGTTCTGCTTCTAAAGATAAACTTGGGACAAAATAAATATATGGAAAAATCGTTCAAGTATAACATGACCATTATCAAAATACTATTTCTTTAATCTTCTATATAATGCAAGATACCTGCAGACTAAACCCTTACTATTCTTGCTGCAGTCTTCATAGCAGCTCTGCCATCATGGGCACCATCTCTCACAAGCCCTTAAAACCCACTTGATGAACTCATTTTGGGATGTGAGATATGAAAAGAGTAAAATTACTTTGATAGGCTCCAAAGAAGCTCAGTTTGTACCTGCAGTGTTTAAACTCTTTTTTGGCTGAGATTCACATCCAACTCCTTTTTAGAGTTTAGTTTAGTTCCTACAAGTGATTCCCTTCCACTTGATACAAAGCCTATTTTTAAGTTCCATTTTCCTACTACATTCCTAATGCAATGCTGTACCATGCAGCCAGTTACTTAAAACTGAAATATCTACTTGAATTCATATATTTTGTTACTGCTTAAGGTACTTTTTCTTCCAGCCATTCTGTCTTCTCTAATCTTGGTTATCCACTTCGATTTTCATGGGCCACAATTTCCCAGATGGGCTATGAATTAACGTTCACCAACCTTAGGCAATATGCCAAGGATACAAAGATACAAATAGACCTGTCAATCTTGCCTAGAAACATGTTTTTGACTTGCTCTACTTATCCAGCATGCTAGATATCTAGCATAACAGTCCTGCAGTGTCTCCACTCAAATGGCATCATATGGAAACACTGGATCATATTGTACTACCTACTTTATGCTGACACTCAGCAAGAATTGTTATCATTTGTGGTCAAGCACTTTCATTCCCTTCATCTCCAGCTGTTATAATGAGATCAACATCACAAAAAATTGCTTCACAAAATACAGCAAACTTTCTTTAAGCAACTCTTAGCTATTTCTTCCCAAGTTCGGTTGATCATACAACTGTAGATGGTGTATCCAACTGACTATACAGTATTTATGCATTCACACGCATTTTTATTGATTCTTATTAATATGTTTGTATTCAAGAATTATATATTTTATATCTACTATACTTGGAATTCACTTATTTACCATTGACTTATTACTGGTCTGCGGTAAAAATAAACCATTTTCTCTCTCTCTCTTAGTTTTAAAAGAAATCATAATTAAAGCATTTTAAATTTCATCTACTTTTAAACAATCCAATTTAATTGGATAGTGAAAACATAAATTATACACATATAACAAAACAATCAAATATAACAGAAATAATAGAAAGCGCCACCCACCCACCTTATTTGCTAGAGGTGTTTTGTATAACAGGTCATTTTAAGTCTTACCTCAAATGCCAAAACAACATTTGTCCTATCCTCCTGTTTGCCAGGGCTTTCTCTAATAGGAATCTGGAGAGAGCACAGTCAAGAAAAGCTTCATATTTCAGGACCTGCACCAGCTGCAGGAGATACTGAGCGAGTTCTTCATCACTAGAAATAGGTTAGAAAAAAAGTAAATAAACTAGTGGAATTCTGGATGAATGCATTCTCAATTTTATACTATGTTTATACTGTTTTCTATCAAATGTTCCCAATACAGAACATAAAAAACTAAATTAAACTCAACAATAAAACAGTAGGTAAGTATATTTTTACTGATATGTAAGATGAGTTTAGCTGCCTAAAACCAAAAGAATATCTCCACCTTTGAATAATTAACTGTTAAAAATAAGATAAAAACCCAACACTTTAATTACAGACAAAACACAAAACTAAATATTTGGCAAATTAAGAAGTAGTATCATGACAGATCAAAAAGCGGCATGTTTTTGTCAATTTTCATAATGCCATGATTGTGGGAGCCATTCATGTTTCGGGGGCATGCTATTCCAGAGAAAGCAGCCTGCTACAGGGAATGCTTGATGTTGGGTGGTCTTATGCTACTGTACATGTCCTAAGAGACGGGACTCCTCAGCAAGGACTGCATAATTGTCTAGGTAGAATAGGTGGAAAATACAGTGGAAGGGCAATCTTTAAGATATATGAATCGTAAAAGGTCAGGCTGAAGCAACTGAATACAACTTCTCCCCAACCTTTTTGAAAATCTGAGTGACCAGGAACAGGATCTCGAGGTCTAAGAATGCAACTGATACATAAGATTAGTCTGCATACATAACCTATATTGCTCCTTAACCAGTTGATGCAAATTCAAGAAGATAGCAATAAGCACTTAGACTTATATACTGCTTTACAGTGCTTTACAGCCTTCTCTAAGTGATTTACAGAGCCAAAAAGATCTGGTAAAACAATTCTGCTGCAAATCATTCACAAGAACAACCAATTTCTGTCCCATGCTCTGGCCTGTTACCTTTTAAAAAGACAATCTGTTTCACCCAAGATTTTCTGTAGCTGAAACCTACGGTAATCATCTTCTTAACAACCTTACCAAGAAATGGCAAGATGGAGACTTGCTGATAATTTTATGAGATGTTCAGAGCAAAGGATCGCTTTTTGAGGAGGAGATACACTATCACCTCCTTCAAGGCAGGCAACAGACCCCTCTCGTATCTTTGTGCCCTGACTGGATGCATGTATCATCGCAAGGAGAAAGTTATCATTTACAGGTGGCTGGGTTCATCTCTGAAAGATACTGTCAACTTCCTCAAGTGTCATAGATATCTACATCTTTACTTCTTTAATATTAGTTACATGAATTTTATCTTAAAGTTCAAAGGGAGAGTTCAAGGACGCCACCTTCCAACTTTCTTGGTGAAGAAAATAATATATCTGTTTCATTTCAAATGAAATTACAAATAAAGATTTTAATTTCAAATGGAAATTACAAATAACGATAATATCCACAGAAAAATATATTTTGTCCATTCATATATAAAAAAGAATTACTATATGTACTAAAGAAAAAAAAATAAATCACTAAATTCAGTCATCTAGTCATGGCTGCCAACATTCTCCTCAACACACCCCCTAGAGCACACCAATGTGACTAGTACACTATATAATGCCACAACATTATAGGGGGTATTGATAACTATGGCATTTCCTCTCTCAGACTCCAGCACATTACTTTCATCAACTGAGATTATTTAAACATTTTTTCTGTTTTATATATTGCTTAGCAAGGAAGATGCCCACAAAAATTGACATAACATGATGAATGCAAATAGTCTCCTGAAAAATATATACACATGCAAAACAGAAAAAAATATGAAATAATTTACAATTTGGCATATGCTTAGTAGAAACAATACTCTGGAATTACTATATACTATATCAAACTTAGACAAGTTTTACAGGGAAAAAACCACCTTGTTTACATTTTAAGGACGTCAAAATATTCTGTTAACAATTTAGCCTTGGAAATATGTAAGAAATCCTATTAATCACATGCAGCACTGTTCAGAAAAGTCAAGGCCACAAAACCCAGCAACACTGCACTGATAATAGTTAAGATTTTTCTGGAAAAAAAATCACTGAATACACAAATCTATGCTTTAACCAAAATTAAACAAATAAACAGATTCTTGTAAAACCTATTCAATAAACACACATACCAAATCTATTGCACATCTTCTCAAGTGTATATTCCTGTATGTTTCACATGACATAATCCTCAATTTGCAAAGATTCACTTCCATAGGACATTAGTTGGATGCTTTCTAAATTGGCATTTTGAAAACATCTGTGTCTTTCCAATGCTATAGCATTTGCCCCAGAGAGAAAAGGGAGACTTGTCCTCTCCTGACCAGACACTACTTCCCAAAGGAGGACCACCCAGCCTGATCTTACTGATATCATCAGTAAACTGGGATTTTAGCCTGGCCCACAGCTGAAATTGTTTCCCCGAATTGGAGAATTTATTTCAGTCAGGGTAAAAGTCACAGGATTTTCTTGTTGAGATCCAACTTGTGAGCCAGCTAGTAGGATAAAGTTACCATACTACTTACCTCATTTGTCGTAAACAGCCCACAGCATATTCTCTTACATATTGATCAGGATAATTGAAATCTAGTAATTCTAATGCTTCTCGGGGAGGCAGTTTTGACCATATCTGAAGAAGAGCCTGAAGCTGTTCAGAAAATAAACATAATATATGCAGAATTCAGTACCTTAAATATTTATGAGCAGAATTCATTCATGAATAGAGTTAGACTACTGAACCCAACTTTCTGCATCTTAGTCATTGAATGACCTTGGACAGAGAGAGAGAAAAGGAATTGGCTCAATCTACTTCACAGGGTTTTTTGGGGGAATGATAAAATGAAGGGAAAATCACATTTGAGATGTCCTGAATTCTTGGAGGAAAGGCAGAATATAAATTCAAAAAACAATATTTATTCAGTTAATAAATAAATATTGCCCCCTCACACACACAAAGGGAAACATGTTCAAAGGAGATGTAAAACATAACATAGTGGGAGACATTAGTTAAAACTAAAGAGGAGGAGAATGGTAACACAAACTCTTTAACATTCCTATTTCTAGCCAGTCAGTAAAAATGTCAATAATTTCATTTGTTTCTTTTCCCTCTAGTGATATAAAAGGGAGAGATTTGAAAGCTCTTCATTATTCTACCTGTGGCAGAATAAAGTCCCTGTGTGTCAGAGGATAGGAGAATCAGGGTGATCTACGGAGTAAACTACTCAAGGGGTAGTAGTTCATATAAATCAAATCAAATTCAAATGAGATATTAGAGAAGACATTCAGGATACATAAAATAATAAGATAAAAAGGAGTGACAGATTTGTACAATCTCCTTAATCTCTGGACACAAATTAGCTCAGTTCTGTTTATTTGCAGATTCTAGAAAGAGGGATAAATGCTATTGGTAATTAATTTAACAAAGAACTGGTTATTTTTGTATAAGAAATAGTCCCATGTTATTAACCTGTTATCTATTGTATCTTATTTGATTCCCTAATCTATCCAACTGAATGCTAAAGCAATTAATGACTGCTAAAATATGGAAAATGAATAAAAAATTAAAAAACATAAGACTAAATGCTAATATTAAACTTAAATGCCTCATTGTGAAAGTGCAAATGATGCTATCCTTTACGTAGTGATGTAGCCCTGAATTCACACTTGAACTCAATATGCTGAGCACTGAAGAGCTCTAACTTGAGCATGGAGTTTAATATTGGGTACATTTGACTTCATCTCTACAATATCAGATAACGGAATCGAAGCATTCAAAAATGTGTGCAACATATGGAATATTGTTCTGTTGCCTCTAGGATTATGACTGCTTAAAAAAACCTTAAAATTAGAGGCAGAGGTTATTCAACTAGAAAAAGTTAAGTGATATGACCCTTAGAGGAAACAAGAGCTCAATGACCTGAGAAGGAGCCAAGAAGATTCCAAAAATACAGCCAATTCTTGTTTACATTCTTTCTCTGAGCTTGAATAAGGAGGGAAATGCTGACCAGCTAGATCAACATCCCAGGTGGATACTGGCTGATCTAAGAGTATTGGTCAGAGGCCAACAAGGGGACTTATCACATCTGGGCTCAAAGCTTTCCTTTCTTAAACCAAAACCCAAAACAACAATACTTCTTCAGGACAATCAATTATATTGATTCAGAGCAAGAGTACCCACAAAAAAGTAACATTCCATTATAAATGGGAAAATTACAGCAACTAGGAATCTTTCTCTTTATTTCATATATTAATGAACTATATGTCACCTTCAGCTACCTTTTTACCATCTTCTAGCCACATTTTAACAAATTTAAAACATTTTTAAATGTAATAAAGTTATGCCATACACAATTTTGCTCTTATAAAATATTAACAGACAACTAGTATTTTCTATGGCATTATCTTATATAACTAGATTGTTCAAAAGGTATTATATTATAAATAATATCAGAGCAGTAATATTTTAAACAGATTTTTTGCACCATTGGAAAACCTGAAAGGCCAGTTTTGGAATAAATCGTCATGAAGAAAATATATCTATCACTAGAAAGAAAATATATCTATCACTCCTAAGTCACTAGGAGTTAAAAACAACTTGACTGCACACAATCAATCAGAATTCTGCAGCTAGTCCAAAGAACAGTATCAAAAAATCCTACTACGAACACTGGGACAAATGCTATTCAAGTACTAAGAGTGTTAATGAATTAAAAGTTAGAAAATACTACGGAGCCTAAAAGGAAAAACAAAAAGGGACACAATGCCACTATATCGTAATATCCAGATTTGACTAGTGTTTCTACTGTATTTCCTTGCACATGATGGAATGTAAATGAACTACTTTTAGGAATTGCTCTGACGCATTCTACATTTTATTCTGCTACAGTTACTCAAGACTGATTTGGAAGAGGAAACATTACCCATGTTTGCATAGTAACAATGAAGTCCCTTCCCTCTCTCACCCCCCAAATACCTGATTTTAAAAGAATGAGAAAACTGCAGTAGAGAAAATAGATAGAATTTACAAATGAAAAAAATACTGATAAAGCAGCTTACAATAACAATTTCATTTTTGGACAAAATCAATGAAAATGAAATTAGAACATTTCCCCCTGTAAAGCTAAGATTATAAGAACCAGCCCTGTATCAGCCAAATATAAATAAATAAGTCACAAAGCTCTGTCTTTCCAGATATTTATCTATTTATTTATTTGTTTGTTTGTTTATTTATTAAATTTATATACCGCCCTTCTCCCGAGGGACTCAGGGCGGTGTACAGGGCATTAAAAAACATAGAATACAAAAATTAAAATAAATTAAATATAACACGCCCTAACATACCATTAAAACTAAAACCCCTTCCCTCAGTCCAGGCCTGCCTGCACAAAGAGCCACGTCTTAAGATCTTTACGGAAGGTGTGGAGGTCAGGGGCCATCCTCAACTCCACCGGGAGCTGGTTCCACAAGATGATAGACTGTGTACTGTCTACCTTACCAGAAGACTTTTGCAGGGCTTAAGGCCTGGCTGCAAATAAGTAAGGTGCTAGAGTCAGGTCTTTATTATGGTTTTCCAATTAACAGTATCTCATTTAAATTATAACCTGCCACATTCCTGCACGAAATTACTTGCTTTGTTCCTGGTATTACTATTGCTCTACATAGATTACTATATGTCTTACTTGAGCAACATCTTCAAGCTTGTTCCATTTCACAGACAGCAACAGTTTTGGCAGGGATTGTGGAAAATTTTCACGACAGTCAAATCGTAATGTCCAAATGAGATCCATTTCATTTTCACACAGTTGAGATAAGGGGTCCCTTTCCATTATCTCCTTTAGCTCAATGTAGAACTTTTTGCCACCACGACCCTAGAAGGTTGCATGTTGATAAATGTTCAAGCATACATTCTGTAAATTTTACATGTGTATCAAAACAAGCATTTCTGGTCTTGTACTGCTGCAAATGCCATAAGGCCATAACAGATACTTCCCTTGTTTTAGTGTAAATGTTTGTCAAATCATATTCATTTAAGTTTTATATACATCACAAAGGCCAATACTGTAGTTTATGAAATATACACTTCTCAATGAAGACCGCTAAGGGGCAGTATTGTTATTTTACTATTTCATTTGGGTAATATTTTTGCTGAAATGAGTTTGAATTTAAAATTCAAAGAATGGATAAAAGCAAACAGTTGTATCATTTAAAGGTAAATGTAAGATTAAAGGAGAGTAAAGAATACCATAACAAGTCAAAATCAAACAGAACGTTTGACATTTATGTTTGAACACACTTTTAAAAATGGAAGTTTTAGAAATCATTTTTTCCACCGTACAATATTTAAACATACAATATAAACAATAAACTAGAAAAGAGAAAGGAAATCTCTACTAAAAATTTATATAAATTAGTTTTTAACTTTCCTTATATTTTGACTAAAGTACAATATTTATAGACATGTCATTTTTGTGTGCATGTATCTTTGATTTTCATGCTTTAGTTAGTTTTTTTCCCTTTAAAAACTGTACTCTATATCAGTATTTCTCAGCCTTGGCAACATTTAAGTTGTGTGGACTTCACTCCCAGAATTCCCCATCCAGCATTGCTATTTATTGATATTTATACCTGCTTCGCTGTATTTTGCCATTACTGTATATTCTCCAAGTTTAAGCTCCCTGTCTGATATTTTTGGTAATTTACATCTTTTCCAATGCTGTGCTAAATTTATTCTTGCTGCCGTGAGTCTGTACTAAATTACTTTGGAATTATGCCTAGTACACTAAGTCTTCTCTTGAGCTGTTTTGACCTATCCAATGTGGTAAAAAGGAACGTAGAAACTTCCACTTAGGCTCTTATTTACCCACAATTTGCCATGTTGTCTTGTATTCAAGCTATATTTATTTAAATAAACTAACTTCAAAACATAATATCCAAACCTCAGCCAACTCCAACCCCTGGCTCAACTGACTTAGAAAGCTATGGGTAATAAAAAGCTAAATAAAAAATTAAGGGTATTAAAAATAAGAGGGGAAGAAAGGAAGAAGGAATGTAAAAGTGCTTGCAAGGGCAATAACTCATTCATATATCATGAAATTAGAGTGCAGTTTTATGTTCAAGTTTGACTGATATAAAACCATTTCTTTTCTGACTATTACATATAAAACCTTTAAAGACTATTGCCTTCTAATAAATTTTATCAATCCAAAATACTGTAACATCAAAACATAATGCTTTCAGAACAGTTAAGTATAGGATAAATATTTAAGTCAAAACATTCTACTGAGAATGTTGGCTATCTTACACTATTAAAAACCTTAATAATTCTAAATATTAAATGTACAAAAAATCACGATGAAACAAATTCATACTTATTTGAATTAATTTACTCTCATTTTTCAGATATGTTCACAATTTCTGGTACACTTCACAATATTTAGTGGGCTGCTAATGAGCAAGATTTTTATGCATTTTACTAGCATTTAGCACATGGTAATGCAAATACATAAAATAAATATATTCTGTTTTGAATGGGGAATGGCAATTATTTCATCTTTGATACTTACTGCCATGCCAGAGCAATCACTGTTCCTTGCAATCTCAGCTGCTTTTTCAAGTATCTGCAGAAAATTTAACTCACGTTAAGAAATTTAAGTTTAAATTTAAAATTTACTGCCCACACAGACACAGACACAGACACACACACACAATTGAACAAGGTCAGACAATATTAGAATTAACTGATGAACTGATTTCTGTGCAGCCTGATAAATGACATGTGCACGCAAGGAATTAATGTTATTTACATTGCTCTTCCTGTCCTTGTTCAGATACAAAATCTGCATCTTATACCATCATATCTTAACATGAATCAAGTTCCATTGTTTCATTGTAAGAAAATTCATTCATATCAACAATAAACAAAACTTTGTAATAACAAAACTTAAATAATAAAAGAATGCAGACATTGAAATCACATATCTGTGAACATTTCTGATTTATGCGGGCTGGAATGATGCACTTCTCTTTAATTAAAGCTTATATTGGGTTTGTCCATAAGCCTTCTAGGTCAATATGCAGGAAATTTTACCCAGATCTATCTAGAGATGCTAAAGATTCAACGTGAAACTGTGTGAAATGCAAAGTTCTGCTGAGGACAGGTTTTTGACAAAAAGAATTATCTTAAAATTCCTCATGATTTCAAATTCTCAATTCATTTGCTTCAGTATTTCTAGCAGTAGCTGGTAGCAGAAAGAGTAGAATGAAAATAGGCATCAAATTGCCCCAAATTCCATACTGTTCTCCAGCCTAGGCTGCATTTGTGCTTGTGTTCAGATGTAAGCAGCCTCTCCACCTCCCTTGCCAGGCCACTAAGCTGGAAAGGTTGGGGACCATTGTTTTAGAAAACCATTTATGCAACTTGTCAATTTAAAGTTTTCACGTTATATCTAGAGCATTGTTTCATTTTTCAGCTGCTTCTATTGGCAATTTAAAATGTATGTTTATATCCCCCTACAGATGGAACAAAGTAGGTTTTCTATCCAAAGATACTATAGATTCAAATGATCTGCACCACATTTTAGATGTTATCAGTAACAGTGGATTGATATGAAACCCCTCACATATGGAAACATACATATGGATTCTGCAGCAGCTGTATAGTAGCATATCTGCAGGATTAAGAGCTAAAGATTTCTTAGAAACTTTGTTCACCTATATATACAGAAAGAACTTCTATCCAACCTATGTTTTGAAAACAATCTCAGATTTAAAACTGAAGTTACTACTGAGTCCATGTGGTCTCTAAGGATGGTTGTTTTCTTGAAGATATTTTGTTACTTGGTTCAGGGCAGCAAAGAGTAGTGTTTGCCGTTTAAATACAGTGGCTTGCCATTTCAGAGTTGATGAGGGTTTGTTTTCTTCTTCGTATTTCCTTCATTAGGGCTGTTGTTTACTGCTTGATTGTCTGATGTTAATCCTTGTGTTAATTTCTGTTTATTTGGCTACTGATTGCTGGCGAGGTAATGTTATGATCTTTTCTTAAAAGCTTTTTTACTGTCTCTTGAACAGTGTATAAATGTAGTGTATGGGCTTATAAATGGCTGTTTGAGTGGCAAGCTTTCAGGAATTCCCCAGCTGTTTTGGATTTAGTTTGGTCTCTAGGATGAAACTATGATTAAGTCGGTGTGTTGTGAAATTAAGGATTTTTGATTGTGTCTTCCGACTGCAAATTGACGTTCACAGGTGCACTCTGTCTATCCTGCCTAGTGGGCGTTACAGATTTTATTCTGTATGTTGCTTATGACGCCTATCTTTTTTTCCCCTTGGGCTACTGGGAGATGTTTTTGTTTTTACTGAAGATGTTATAGAGGGATTTAATTGGTTTGGGTGCTGGTGATGCTGTGTGGTTGCAATAGCCTGTAGATTGATTATTTTTTTAGATATTTTTAATGTATGGTAATATTATCCTTCTCACAGCTTGTGGTGGTTGTGCTGAAGTGGGTTGAGTAGTCAGGCACTTTTGATAAAGTCGTGTGGGTGTCCTTTTTGTTAGAAGATATTGTTTAGATGATCTGTTTTCATTTTCCGGCGTTCTGGGTTGCTGCAGTGCTTTTGTGCTCATCTGAATAAGGTTAGCTCCGCTCATGGAGGTTGAGTTTTTACTTTGGTAGTGGGTGGTTTCTCCCTTAAAGTTGTTTTGTTAATTTGCCACCATTTCTTCTGCTAATGAGGTCACTCAAGATGGGCAGTGCATTGTTCTTATCTTTTTTCCATATGAATTTTATTTGCAATCAAGATGTTGATTACTTCATTTCTTCTTTAATTTTTCCTTTTTTATCATGACAAAGCTGTTGTCCACATACCAGATCCATACTTTCAGTTGTATGCATGGAAGTGCTATGGTTTCTAGATGCTGCATTGCAGTCTTTGCTATGAGCCCAA
The DNA here is from genome assembly GCA_032468015.1 of Mimophis mahfalensis. NCBI lineage: Eukaryota > Metazoa > Chordata > Lepidosauria > Squamata > Mimophis > Mimophis mahfalensis. The sequence goes on along the minus strand of JANHFR010002096.1, from coordinate 409,986 downwards.
GCTGTGATCCCATGAATGTTCCTGTGATTTTTTGGTATATAATTTCAAGTACAGTGGTCCCTCGACCTACGAGCTACTCAACATATGAATTTTTCGAGTTACGAGGAGAAAAAGTGGCCACGCCCTTCCGAATTTTTTGGCCTACCCAAGTGATAAATTTGAAAAAAAAAAAAAAAAAGGAGCGCGGTGGTGGCGGCAGTAGCTGCCACCGCACCACTACTGCCACCCGCACTACCACCGCCTGCGCTGCCCGCCTCCCACCGCCTTCGCTGCCTCGCTACCCCCCCACCGCCTTCGCCGCTTTTGCCACGGGTACCAGTGCGAAAGCCGCGAGAAGCCACCTGGCTTCTCTTCCCTTGCTTCCCTCGCTCGCACGCATTCCCTCCTGACAGCTCCATTGGGCTGAGCGAGAGAGCTCCGTTGCTCGCTCTTACCTCCTCCTCATGCCCTTCTCTGGGAGATCAGGTCCTCCTGCATGCGGAGGAGGTAAGAGCGAGCTTTCCTCACTCGCACAGCCCAATAGAGCTGTCTGGAGAGCGTGCGTGCGAGTGAGGGAAGCGCTTCCTCGCTGCTCGGGCCTTCATCCCCCCCTCCACGGAAAAGCCGCAGAAAAGCCATGGCCGGCTAAGGCGGCGGTAGCTCTCTTGAGCCAGCGGGGAAGGCACGGCTATCCCCCACCACAGCCCCAAGACCGCTACCTTTGCCGCCTTGGGGAGGGCCTGGATCACGGCTCACCATCCCAGCAGTGCCGGGGGAAGGAGCCGAGCTGTGCACACCTTCGGCAAACTGGTGCGGTGGCAGCAGCCGCAGCAGGAAAGCGCTGAGGCGGAAGACGAAGGTGGCTTTAAGAAGCCGCCCGGCTCCTACCGCGGTCAAGCAGGTGGCGGCGGCCAGCTAGGGCCGGGCATGCTGAGCCCCCACCTGCGGCCAGTTCCAGGGATATCTGCGCCCACTCACTCCTGGTAGAGTCCACGCGAGGCGAGAAGGGGTGAGCTATCCAAGCATAGGGAGTCCCAGAACTGAGCTCTGTGTCAGTGGCTTTTCGGCCCCACAGAACGAACTGAGCAGAAGGAGTCCCGGCCCGGGCCAGCAGCTCTGGCGTGAAGCCAAGCCGGCTTCTACAGCCGCCCCCCACTGTCCAGCTTCTCCCAGGGATGGGAGTTGGAGCCCGGGGCGGCTGCAGGACCAGGGGTCACCGCACAGGGGTAAGAAGCCAGCCAGGAAATGGGTCGCGGGGGCATTGCGGGAAAGGAAGGAGGCAGGTGGGCGGGCCAAAAGGGGCAAATCCCCCACAGGGGAGGATTTTTCCCCCTGCCCGGGTCTCTGTCTCCACCCTCCCTCTCTCCGTCTGCCTCTCCTGCCCTGCTGGGGCGGCTGTGGAGCGTGGAGGGAAAATGGCTGATGGCGCCAGCGCCTCGTTCTTTCTGCCCAGCCTGAGGTGGGCCTTGCAGGCTCTGCGCCCCCGGCAAGGAATGGGCAGAGCTGGCCGGCTCTCGGGCAGGGCCCTATCCCTGAGACAGCGAAGGAGAATCTGGCGAAGAAGAGGTGGCAGAGCTCGCCTGCCTTCCCCCCAGAGCAAACGCCATGGAGGTGGAGGGACCGGAGTTGGGTGGGCCTCGGCGTTGGAGCCCGGGCGGCTGCACGGGGGTAATAGGTGACGGGAAGCGCCACGGGCACCACGGGCTACTGCTGCCCATGCCACTACCGCTGCCTGCGCCACTCACTCAGGGCCAATGCCGCTCGCAGCTGCCCCAGCCCAACCCCTCTCCTTTCTTCTTCCTTTCCTCCTTTTCTTCCTCTTCTCCTCCTCCTTACTGTGTCCAGTAAAGGTTTAGAAATGTTGGCTGAGCCTGAGGCATGTTCAGTGTGCCTGCCTGCCTTAAAAGTGCCCTGCATCAGGTCCCAAAAAAATGATCAAGTGCTATTGTAAATGTTTATTGTTGAAAAGTAATGTTGCTGTGCAGTTTGCATGCCTTTAAAGTGCACTT
>JANHFR010002096.1:392884-404431 GCA_032468015.1 Mimophis mahfalensis | reverse complement strand
CTTTTTATTGTTCACTGCCCTGAGTCCCTCGGGAGAAGGGCGGTATACAAGTTCAATAAACATTAAACATTAAACATATATAGAGGGAAATAGAAACCTGAAATATCTACAGCCACAAAGATACACATGAAGTAGCACACCCTGCTACAAACAGGAATGTAAAAGAGGAATTAAATGCATTCATTACCACTTTCCCAGCTTTCCTCATGGTCTGGTATTTGGATGGATTCAGTGCCTTGGCTGATTTTTTATTTTTCATTTTATCCATAACAGCATAAACCACAAAGCACAATCTAGCCATTCTCGGCAAGTCACAGACATTGATGTCAAATTCCAGGGGTTCATTCCAAACATGGTCATTTCTCCCTGCTATTTGTGAGCTTACAATAGGTTTACAAAGGAGTTCATTGCCATGGAAGAGGCCAGCCCTGATATGAACCTACAAGACACATGATAGAAAATTATTTTAAAATAGTGTATCAACTAAACAAATAATACCAAGGATTATTAAAATACATGTACTTGAAAAAAATATATAAAAAGTGCAGTTGGTCTTAATAATATTATTGTATGCTATATGCAACAAAGCTTAAACAATTCTTCTATAAGAAGAATATTTATTTATTTTATGTAATTGTTAATTTATATTTTTAGAACAAGAATGATTTAAAATAAACTTTCCATCTCTGTTGGTATTATCACAACCAGGAAATGAACCGATATAGATTATATTAAAATAGGAGGAAGGAGTGTTAGGTATGTTTGCCTGTTTGAGTTTTTTTATAAAAATGATGAAGGTGTAATATGAATGAATACTGAATACACACACGCACACACACACATATACGTATATAAACACAATTTCAAAAGCTTCTCATGTATCATTGATACATGCACACATGCACACACTGTATTGTAATGGAATTACGCTTAGAAAGTTCTGATACAATTCAGGTATTTATAAGGTGGTAATTTTTTCTTTATCTATATATATAAAAATGGATTTGTGTGTATGTTCCAGCATAACTCTGGAACACCTCAAGCAATTTCAACCAAACTTGGGACATAGATGACTTACTCTCTGGAAACAAATACTGTTGGGTAAGACACCCCTAACACTCCTCGGGGTGTTCGTTCTGACCCCTCGGGGTTTGTATTCTGTGAAGATACAGCCTACAGCGCAGTGGAGTTACCATGGTAATGGCTTCACAGTACTCCAAAAGGGGGCATTTGTAACAGGGCCTACCTGCACCATTATGAAACTGACACGGTGCAGGGAAAACATTTTTAACTAACTTAATTGTTGCCAAAATCAGGGTTCAGGGAGAAGTGTCTTTTGCCATCGTTTCTTCAGGAATTGTGGAGACGTTAATGGAAGGAGGGAGGACAGTCCAGTTCACAATTAAAACAAATACTAATATAAGCAGAATAGTTATAATAAAATTCTAATGAAATAGAATTTAATCAGATATAGATAACCCTCGACCACAATTTACCCCACATTTCCATTCTAAGCAAGATAGTTAAATGAGTTTGTCCCATTTTATGACCTTCTTACCACAGTTATTAGTTGGTAACATGGTGGTTAAGTAAATATGACTTATCCATTGATTTTGCTTGTCAGAAGGTCACAAAGTGATCAGGTGATCTCAGGACACTGCCACTGTCATAAACATCTGAATTTTGATCAGGTGCCCACAGGGATGTAATTGTGAAAGCCAGTTATCAGTCACTTTTTTCAGTTCCATTGTAACTTTGAATGGCCACTAAAAAATGGTAGTAAATCAAGGACTACCTCTTAGTGGTGACAAATATTTGTAAGTTATGAGCATAACAATACAAGACTTGAACAAGAAGAATGAACATACTGTATTAAATATTGACAAACAAATGAAAATGGAGATCCAACCAGTGTCTGTCAGAGTTATCTGAGGCATAATCTATTCTGGTTATCTGGGAAAAGTTTGAGCCTATTGGTCCCGATGACAGAGTCTTCAGTATTGTGAATTCATCTATCTGTGATTTAGATCCCCATATCTCTTAGTTGATTAAACTGTTCTGGAAAGTGTCAGGTGGTTGGGTAAAGGCAGTGGTGAATGCTTCTCTGCACGAGTTGTGGAAAACACTTTTTAGGGAAGGTTGTCAAGTAAATGGTTGGCTTATAGCTCCTGAGGGAGCTGGAAGAAACAGATTATCTGGATCTTTTCCAGGCAGGATTCGGACCTGGTTATAGAACTGAGATGACATGAGTGTGTTTGTTGAGGACTATTGTTGGGCTTGTGATGAAACCAATACATCCTTCTTAGACATCCTTGAACATTTGACATTTGTGCTCATAAAGCAGGAACTGTGAGTCCAGGAACTCCAGCTGTGAGTCCAGAATGCACACCACTCTTAAACTGGGAAAGGCAACCTTATTCAAGTTCAGAAATGAAATATCCCTACTTCTTAGTGACCCACAAAGTCACAAACACTCGGTCTTGATGGGATGAGCTGGAGATGGTCCCGCTCTAGACAGCCTAGAGACACTGAGACAGAACTTCAACAGCCTCACTTTGTTGACTTGGGGTTGAAAGATATAACTGGGTTTTCATCACCTACTGCTTTTCTGTAGATGTTGAAAAGGAGGAGGAAAAGGGTAGAACCCTAGGGCATTCCACAAAGGAGAGGTTAGGGAATACCCCTCTCCGCAACCAGCAACTTTTGGAACCAGCCCTGGAGAAAGGAAAAGAACTACCCTGGAATGGGTCTCCAATCCTTGCCCTCAGAGCTATCTGAGAAAGATACCATGGCGAACGCTACTGAAAGCCACTCAGAGAATAAGGAGCATGAAAAAACAAGAATGAATTAAAAAGTAACTGCTTTGTGAAACTATTCAAACAAATTGAGCAGAAATCAATAAGCACACAATAAAATACATCCTCTATGGCTCTGTGGTAGTAAAATATAAGAAAACATTTGTATGTTGTACTTGGGCATCACTCTATTTAAATTGTTCAAAGCAATCATCTCTAAGCTACTGAACGCGTTAATGGCATCCAATACTAAAACAATGTATTTTAAAAGGAGGATTTTTTTAGTTTCATAGGAAATGATGGTTCATTTCCTTTTATACTTATCACAGAAAGGAATGTTTATGTATACCTCAATTTGAATTGTCCATAGTTTGTAAACTGAGTAATGGAACGTTAAATATTACATGATCAAATTATGTAAACTTATGGTATATCTGATAGATATGCTCATAAATTAAATAATAACTCAAGTATGATCATTATATACAAAATGTACTGGGATGAACAGATAAAGTATCTCTTATATAGGAAAATAGTTACTTACTTTGGAAGTTTCTTCTGTATTCAATTTACTACCATTTACTAGCAAAATTTTGAAAGGCTGGACAATTTCCCAAACACTTTGAGTCAACTGTGGTAGAAAGAAAACAGCACTGTGTGATTTTCATTGTCTTTACATATATACTGTACATACCCATTTCAAAATCAGTATACCAGTAGTACAATTCTAATTTGCAGAGCATCTGGTAGGAGTGGTTTTGGATAGAATGGAAGTGCCTGTCGAACACTGGATAAAGTTTCCAGGTGTAAGAAAAGGATGATTCACTTTGGAAGCCCTGAGTGACTACTGAAAATTTGCAGGCAATAAGCCCAAATCAGAGATCATTTAACGCAGGGAGCCCAGAAAGAAGTCTGGCAGTAATGCAGTAATTCATCCCTCCAATTCAATAACAGGAGAAAATAGAAAACTACCTTCTTTTCAGAATCATGTCTCTTTTGTAAATAACTTTTCAGAAGAACAGAACAGAAACATTAAACTGAAGTCATAAATTCTGTTTACTGTGAAAGTTCTCACATTGTGGGTTGGGGATATTTCATTTTTTTAAAAAAAGATGACCAGGCTTGTTCAGGCAAACTGGAATCACTGTCAAAACTCCCTCTTGCCTACAGTGGGCTTGTGCAAGCAAAGCAGAGAGAAAAATCCTGAATGACTTCTGAGCCTTGGCTAAACCATGGATGTAGCCATCTCAAAACTATGACAGCTGAAGTAGTTTTATGGTCACTTATTATTTATGATTTGGTTTTATTTATCATATATATTTTATCATTTTAAGGCACTGCATCATTATAGTTTGAAAATCTCTGGATAGCAGTCAGCATTCTCTGAATAAATTCTTTCCCCCTCAGGTCTAAAGCAACAATAGCCCTCCCGCAAATAGTAACATCCACGTATATACATGAAAACTCACACGTGATTTTTTGGGTGGTAGAGGAAGAGGAAGATTGTTTGATTTTCGATTTACTGCTGCTTCTATAGCGATCATTTCCTGTTCATACATTGTTTTAATTGTGCTGCATTCAATAAGTGTCAGCTGAGGAAGAGCTCTGTTTATTACACAACAATGGATATACTGAAAAAGAAAATTATATAATTATTGGAAGCTCAAAATTACATGGAACATTTCTAATAGGAATGTGATTGTGCAGAATCCCAAGGGCAGTTTGTGCTGCTTCCAGAGGACAGAATGTGTGACTTGCAGCTCCTTTAAAAGTTGTAATGAAAGCAGGGAATTATTAAACATAGGTAACTTCATTAACTGCACTTAATAACTTAATCTTAAGAAAATGTTAATTTATATGTGAACTATACACATTGTATTTTAAATAAATGGCATTTTGCAAACATTTAGCTGCCCAGAGTTGCTGGAAGCCAGGGGGCATATAAATGTAATATTTTTTTTATTATATTTTTGTAAGGTTAATAAATTATTATCATCTGTTCATGGCAATATAAAGCCACACTGGCCAGTACTTTAGCTGGTGTTGACCTTTACATATAGCAAGTTCTTCCCAAGGATGCCCGAGGAGGCATACTATATATGTGGATCCAAGCAGTGTGGCCTTTTTCAATTGACAGATGGAAACTGTGTCACTGAGCTGATTTTCTAGTTGCCATTTAAGACTTTTTGTTATGGCATCCAGTACATTGACAATATTAAACCATATTAATGGCATATAAATTTAATAAATTATTAATACTAGTATTAGCCCATTCCAGTTCTGTATACTTTTTTTTATTTTGCTCACTTTCTGAAGTGAGTATTCAAGTATACAGTCAAAAACACAGTATATACTCCCATATATGAAAATATAATTAAGGCCAAAGAACTTCAGAAAATAAGAGTAAGTTTGGAAGAGATTTATTATACTTTTATTAGCTACCTGGAATTGAATTAATGGATGATCCCCAAAAACATATTCCAGTCTTCCATTAACTTGTAACACATAATCATAAGGATCAACTTCTTCATCTTCTTTTCCATGGATAGTCAACCATTTCCGAATTGCCAATTCATTCAACTTAATAGGGTTAATATTAGGAGACACTTGAAAACTAAATACATCCTATTAAGAAAAAACAGAATTTATTATCAAGCATTAAAAAGGATTTGTTTGTGAAATTATAATTGTTTTAAGGTATCTTTTGTGTTAAGTGAGACAGACACTATATAACTGGTATAGTATTTGTTCCTTTGTTTTATAGAATTAGTAAATCATAGAGATAGAAGATACTACTTATACCCACATCCTCCTCAATTCAGGAATTTAAATTAAAATTATCGCAGAAAGATAGGTTGAGTAGTCTCTACAAGAATGTATTCAAAAAAGGATTTGACCTCTTTGACATCCCTTCAAATTTTTGATGAATGCTATCTTATTACTTATCTGCCCTATAAATCTTTTCTTCCCATGGTAAGCTGGTAAAGTCCAGAAGACTTTAATTTCTTTCCTGTATAATTCTTATTAAAATTATTGAAAAAAAGGATGTTAGTTTTTGTTCATTCTCACTGTCCTTCTCTGAATCTATTTCAGTTTGTTGGATTCCTTGGCATGGTGTCCAAAACTGAATATAACAATAAATCAACTAAGAACATGGCAGAGTTAAAGTCACATCTGTAATGACTTATGGCCCAGAATCATGGGCCTATCATAGTCATCATTACTTAAACAAACGCACATACACTTTCTAAGCTCCGTTGTAAAAGATGAAAACATTCCTGCTTCTTCAGTAAATCCTGAAATAAACATCCACTCCTTCAATAGTTATACTACAATTTGCGCTTTGAACTACCGGTGAAGATATTTTCAGTTGACCAGGGCAGACTACCAAAAAGGTGTCAATGAACAATCTAATGTGTCCCTATCAAATGGCTAGGTCACTTTTATCAAGGCCATCATACTCCATGGATTTTTATATTTAATTCTAACTAGCTACCAAGCAAAAACAAGTTCAAACAAAAGGTCCTGGATATTAGTGCTCAAGTTGCTAACATCAAAGTCTTAAAATGGCTGACCCAGAACAGAAATAATTTTCAACTAGGAAAAATATCCAGCTAAAAGCGCCTGACAAAATGTCAAAAAACAGCCTTAATCAGAGAAAAAATTGAGCTCCTGGTTTCCATGGTAGAACAGGGGCGATTTCATCAAGTTCCTTATTCAGAGAAAATATGTATATGTGGTGCACCACAAATCAAGTACATCAGCCAAATCTCTTTGACTGCCAACTATGCACTTAAGCTAAAGCAAGGATGTTAAAATCATTCATTGCTAGGACAGTCCCTTAGGATCCCATCAAATGATGATCTTACCTCTTCCAAGGTACAAATACATAGCAGTAAGAAAAACTGCCAAACTGATAGCTAAAGCCACCCGACTTCCGATCTAGAGCAGATTGGAGTCAACTGCTAAATGATATAGATATAGATGTTTATACTGATAATGTGCTATTGCAGCAAGGAATATGTATCACATTTTTATAACAAATGACTCTAAAAGTTTAAAATTTAAAGAAACTGCCCTACAAAAGAAATTTATAAGGCAGTTTCTTTTTAAATCTATTTTTACAGCAATGTGTAAAAATATTAAATTGTAGTTTCTATGCATATCGTACCATTATTATATATAAATCCTATGAAATAATTAATATAGGGTTCTTACGTGATGAATAAGAATAAGAGTAAACAAAGATTGATTCTACAGAGGAAAAAATGGAAATTAAACAAAAACTTGGTTTTAGTATTTTAAAACCTTATGTGAAAAGTAATTATAAAATGTTCTTAAAGGTATTTCAGAGCTCAAATGCTGATTCTTACACACACTTAAAAATTGGCCAGATATATACCAACACTATGCAAGTGTAATAAAGCAAGAAAAATGCTTTCCCTTTTAAGAATCCTCCTAGCAGTGTCTATTTCATATTTACAAAATGCTTTTATATAAAGACATATGGAGCTTTCACTCCAGAAAAAATGTAAGAATTCAAAAGCAATTATTGACAAATGTAAATCATAGCTCAGTTTTCATTTCACTTGGTTTTATTATTATTATTTTTTTGTCTGGGACTTTATTTATGTATCAGCTTTTTGGTAACCAGCCAAACCTCATGATGGAGTATCATAGCTATAATGAAGAAGTCAGTCAAAATCAATTCAATATTTTCTTAGTTTCAAAATGTATTTGTCTCAAAACTGTTATGTTCTCTGAAGTTTCTGCCAAAGTCCAGGACTTAAACTCAAATAGCAAATATTCAAAAATAAAGTCATCAACTAAGTTTTCTGTGTATAGTTGATATTTCATAGGAGTCACCTGTCTCTATAAAGCTCTACAAACAGTTTAAATATTATACATTAATGAACAAAATCTAACATAAATATTAATAAGATTGCTAGGATTGCTAGGACAGTGGAGTTGAAATTAACTTTTCTAAAAAAGCTACTTTCCCAGTTGATAAATTCCTCTTAAACTACAATTCCTGCAAATATCAGCTGACATGAAAATTATGAGCCAGGAAACATGTGGCAAGAAAGTATTAATATGCCCTTAGCTAAACTAGTTTCTCTATGCCCCAGATTTTTGTTTGTAAACAAAGGAAAAGCGTGTTAAGATTCAAGCAGGTTCATAAACAATATATTGATTAATCTTAAGAACTCAGAAAAAATAGTACAATTTTATTTTTGGACCACTATATCTGTTTTTACTCTTATGTACATTGAAACAAAACAATTGTTGTTAGTAACTATGTCACTCATACATATATGCTATCTTTTATTTTGAAATTGCTGTTTTAACTGGAAAGGACATCAACTGCAGCTATCTTAATATGAATGGGTGAGTCTGGAATTAAAAGAAACGATCTTCAACAGGAGAACAATCCAATATAAGCACATCAGTTTTTTGAGAATGAAATTAAGGTCTCCTATGCCACCTACATTAGTAACTTTTTAAAATGCCATAAAATGCCATTGATTCACAGACATTCAGAAATTAAAATATTGCAATTTCACAATCAAAGTTGCAATGCTTAAAGCCATGTTCCACTTTAATATGTGAAATTTAACAGTTAATTCAGAGGGTATCAGAAAAGAGTTGGTTTTGGTTTAGATACAAGGAGATGAATGGGATTCAAAATCATTCATGTAATTTAATATATTAGCTATTCAGGCCATCCAACTTAAAAAAAGACTCTGGATAGCTTACTATGTAAAATATATAAATGTACAGTTACACTCACAAAATTTTCATGTTTGTTCTCAATCCACTGCACTGCTCTATCAGATTAGATCTTAAAACTGTCCTTGGTTCTAAAAAATAGCTGCCTCTGCAGAATTGTACAATAAAGGGACCACTCAAGACATAGAATGCCCATCAAATCCTTCATGTTTAGTGAAAATTATTTAAAGGATAAAAAACTTTTGCAAATTAGATTAAAAGCCCCACCTGACAGTTCTCATAATGGATAGCGACAACAATATTGCCACCATAAAGTTTATCCTGGAAGTTGTCCTGGATTGCTGGTTCTAATTCTGGTGGGTATGTGTGCTTTAACCAATTCATCAAGGATAATCCCATTAGTGACTGCATTTTCTCTTCACTTATTTGTCGCATTTTAATCCGGAATTCTTTGATTTCTGGGTCCTGCAGGGCATCAAATTCATGGAGGCCTGGATTTTTTTTGTGTTAAAGAAAACAACAGGAGCATTAAAGCTAAATGGATTTTATTATATCTACTTACTGATTACTATAATCATTAAAGTCCATTTAATATATGAACATTTACATCACCTACATTCTAAGGATCTTTTACAATCTATGAAGCTTAAAGAGGAAAACTTTTCATAACTATAGAATTGCACTATTTTCTTTATATTAAAAGGTTAATTTTAATTCATATTTAAGCATTTGTAGGATAAAATTGTTTTTTTAAAATATACTGTACATTTTACACTTCTATCTATAACAACTCCTCATTTAGTGGCTAACTTGGTTAATTACAACTTGCAAATACAATGGTATTTTTTTAAAAAAATCATTTTCTGACTAATGCAGGCACTAACTAAATTTTGTGCATCTGACCACAATGCATGCAGAATGAGAATGTTGACACAGCTGTACAAGAAAGTTTATCAAAATGGGACAGTAGAAACCAGTGATCTTCACGGCATCTTTCTCTGTTCTCTTAGCAACCATTTTACTTCCAATTTAAGGAATCAGTTATAGTTGCTAAATGAGGAGAGGGTGTTCGTGTATAAAGTGCCACAGGATGGAGGAAAGGAGAGCTACAGAAGTTGGACAATAGTGTTTAAACTGACAATACTTCCCAGAAATACATAGATTGCATTATGCAAGGAAAGATGGGACAGTCATATCTCCGCTTTTCCTTTGCCTCCCTATACCCAATAGGTTGATGGCAAAGACTGAGAAACGACTAGCAATGCGCTGCTTTGAAACTGAAGTTGAATTTTAATATTACAGAATTAATGTTCATGTGATGAACATTGTTGTAAATTTTGATTATCATTTTACAAAGGTACCCAGATGACACACAGTTTAATTGAAGATAGAATTATTATATTAAAAAAATTTAAAAAACTGAAATTGAAATCTGTAATCTCTTAATGGTGATGGACGGTGAGGGAGCAACTCAGATGCCTGCTGGTGAAGCAGAACTATCTTAAGAGTGCTGGTGAGGTATGACTATCTGAAGACTGCTGATGATCAATAGCTATGTCTTCCTCATTGAGGAAGGGAACCCTTGGAACATGCTGGGATGGGGAGTGGAGTGTAGTTTTCCTCATGGTCTGTGACTCCATTTATCCCCTCAGCAAAGTGACAAAGTAACTGCAGCTCTGCAATCCAGCCAAGGAGGAGGAGATTTTGATACTCCTTGCTAGCTTTCCACAAGCAAAAGCAATGGTGAAGCCCACAGGAAGTTGAAAATCGCTCTTGCTCCCACTGTTTTTTTGCCCATCATGACCAACAGGTCATGGGTTGTCTAGTGTAAAATAAAAATATCATTATCTTGCTTCAATTCACCTCAATTTAATGTACCTGTAGGCCTTATTCCCAAAACAAGAACATGGAGATTTACCTTTTCCTATGAGAACACCTATTTTAGAGTCTAACTTTTCTCCTGGATCACAGCTTCTTGTAATTAACTGGAGAACAGGAAGAAATGGTCTAATATCACAGAGTCTTCGGGTTTCATCTTCCAGTTCCTCACGTACTGCTGTTTGGTTCACACAGGAGAACATATAACAATCAATCTCCAGAAGAAGATGAAATAGAGGGTAGCTGTGTGCTTGCTTCCATAATAGCTGCAAATAAGACCAAATTGTGGTAACAGAATGCTCCACTGGAAAGTAAATCCTTTTTCAATTTAAATCCAGCATTAATTGGTGCTCCTTGCCTACTCTTGCAAGCTCAAACTCCAGCATAAACAAACATCCTTCAATCAAATCCAGCTGACTCAAGCCTTCAAAGAACAACAAATGCATCAAATTTCAGTGTGTTCGTATGTTGAGCTTAAAAGAAAACTAGCTCATTCTACTAGAATGAGTATTCTAGAACAGCCTTTCAGGAACAAAAAGGATACTTGTAAAACCTTATTTATATTCAACCAGAAAGTACTAAGGAAGACCTTTTTTCTCCAAGTTGATTCTTTTGTGATCTCTTTGATAAGTCTGTCAAACTATTGAGCTGGGTTTGGTAACTATTAAAGCAAAAATCAATTCCAAGCCAAATGTATCATCTCTATTAATCAATCATTAGACTTATTTCCTAAAAATGGAATAAAAGTGCTTGGCCATCTTTAGTACAAAATAAAGATCTCTCACATTTATTATTTCACTAACAGAAGAGAGAGTTGGCTGGACAGGTACACTCCTGAAGATCCAGAGGGTTCAGAACAGCACCTCTTGAATTTTCTTCTAAGGGATGGAGTGGGATATTTTTCTGTTCAAGATGTATTTATTATATTGCTTTTCTTCTATGACTAGAAGCTAGATAATCAATCCTTAGGCTACCTGTATATACTCGAATATAAGCCAACCTGAGTATAAGCCGAGGTACCTAATTTGAGGCCTGGAAACTGGAAAAACTGACTCGAGTATAAGCCAAGGATGGAAAAGGCAGCAGCTTCAATAATCAAAATAAATACCAACAGGAAGTAACTGTGCTCCGACTCCCAGCTGGC
>JANHFR010002096.1:354981-372291 GCA_032468015.1 Mimophis mahfalensis | reverse complement strand
AACAGAGATGAGCACTGCCCCCTAGAGTCGAGAACGACTAGCACATATGTGCAAGGGGAACCTTTACCTTTACCTATTCTGTGTAAATCCAGCTCAGAAATCAATGTACTAATACAAGAGAAAATACATCTTAGGGAAAATGCTCATATGTCTGGGATTCACATTATTCAAAGAGGTGTGATAACTTAAGATTTTTTTTGTGGTGTTTCCAGAATCTACAGTAGCTGGTGATTAATTTTAATTCTTTGTATTCCTGCCTCCTTTTTTTAAGCTGTTTAATTAAGTTTATTTTACTGCCTTTGTTCCCAATAGACATTTATTTGTACTATGGTTTATTTTATTCACCACTTTTTTGGGGTTTATATGACACATTAAAGAATAAACTGGAAAAATGTGCTGGGTTTATAGATACAGTAGATTAAAATGTGGTTGCCTAGATTGTACTTAAGTATGTCATATCAATCTGTCTTCATCTGCTCATCATTTAGTAAAAGTAAAGAATCTTTGTCATTGAAATAATTAGTAAAAGTGCTTACATACAAAATGAATCCAAAACCATTTTGGACATTGATCCATTAGATCTCTTTGATGTGATTTCTCTTTTAGTTTCAACAGTTTAATCCATAGTATTTGAATTTATATAAGAGAAGGATAAATGAAATAATCCACAATAGAGGTATCTGTTGTTAGTCTACTCCACCCACCCCAATGTAGAAATTATGTCTTCACTCTTACCGAACCATGATGGAAATATCAAGTGATGGCAGTGATAGAAACCAGACTCAGAAACAGCATTTTGACAGCTATGGGTGTGCCAGTAGCTGTTGGGGCTGAGGTTGCCTATTGCAGCATCCTTATTACATTTAGGAACACTTTTAGGAAAACAGTGTGCAGAGAAGAAGAACAAGGATGGTGAGAGCTGGATGCTAAAATACAAAGAACAGTTGCAGGAACTGGGCACATCAAGTCTTAAATAAAGAGAAGGACTTGAAGTGCTGTAACAGGGAAGAGAGGGTTTTCCAGAGCACCAGGAGGCGGGATAAGAGGGAACAGATGGGAACTTATTAAGGAGAGATCCTATCTAGAACTAAGGAGAAATTTCTGACAGAACAATCAGTGGAACAACTTGCCTCCAGAAGTTGTGGGTGCTCCATCAGTGATTTTTTTAAAAAAGAGATTAGGTTTGTCTGGAAAGGTATAAAGTCTACTTAAGCAGAGGGTTGGACTAGAAAACCTCCAAGATCCCTTCTAACTCTGCTGTTCTGTTGTTCCATCATTTTATAGTTGGAGCAACTATCATGTGCAAGGTTAGAAATGGTCACTTACTATATTGAGCCATGGTAGTGCAGTGGTTAGAATGCAGTACTGCAAGCTACTTCTGCTGATTGCCGGTTGCCTATAATTTGGCAATTTGAATCTCACCAGGCTCAAGGTTGACTCAGCCTTCCATTCTTCCCAGGTGGGTAAAATGAGGACCCAGATTGTTGAGGGCAAGATGCTGACTCTGTAAACTGCTTAGGGAGGGCTGTAAAGCACTGTGAAGCAGTAGTTAAGTCTTAAGTGCTAGTGCTAAGTGCTATTGTTTTATTTTATAGCTTACCATAGTCTTCTACTATAAAACTCAATTTAATTCAAGTAGCCATTATGCAATTTGATTTAAGTGAATTTAGGATATTTTAGAAAGGCCCAATGTGTTTTTCCCCCTCTCTGTGTCAAGGTTGTCAAATAAATTCCCCCACCCGGTGAGGAAGACCATTATAAAGCATGAAAAGTGGAATAGTGGATCACATACTGATTGCATGCTTCACACAGAAGTAGCTCACAATTCAGAAAGGGGTTTCTATAGTTAAATATTAAGTCCAGGGACTAAAACGTGTTAATATCCATACCTCAGGAAAATATCAAACCATCAGAACTCCCATCAGAACTCTTAACTTCTCTTATTTTTTCTCTTGCATGGTCAGCATTTTGCAGAAGGTAAGTATTCCATTAGTAAAGGAACAGCTTTCCTGTTTAAACAAAGATGTTATTATCACTTGTGATCACTAAATGATGAAAAGGCCTATCGGCCTGTTACACTGTTATTCGGGCAGTGGGACCTTACTAGTCGTGTGATTTGGAAACCCAGCATCTGATCTTGTGAGCTGCTGTCTCATGATAGCAAAACTGACCACAGCGTATTCTCTCCCAAGACAGAGAGCTAAAATTACCATATTTCAGTACACTGAATGCTTTGTTATTGCTGGAACACTGAGCGAAATAGTCTTCTAAGAAGGTGTTGTATGCAGCTGTTCTTTGTTAGAATCTGGTGCTTCTTTACAATAAACTTCCTTTTAATTCCCCCACCTCCATCCTCCTTCAATTCCATATTAGGGTAGTACTTCGTTAGATTGGTGTATAAAATAATAAAAGAGAATGCAAGCTTGCAAGTTATTCAGAACTCATTGGGAAGCATTTGAAGAAGGAAGTTAATCCTGAATTCATGTAACCTACAACTACTCACAGTGTTGGGATGAAATGCTAAAGGAAAAATATTCCAGTTACAGTTAACCTACTGGTGAGGCGATTTCAGGGTGTACTTTGGCTTTCCTTAGGGCAGCTGGATTAAATAAACAAGCAGTAGTTTACTTTCCAAAGGAAATATAATAGCCAGAAATTACAGTAATTACTCTTCTCTCCCCTATGTGAAACACACAATTTTCTTGTTAGGTGGAAAACATAATTAGAAAGGAACAAAACATATTTTATACCAACAAAGCTAGGGTAAAAAATTAGTTGCTGTACTAGTTTGCAGAAATTAAAAGATTTCAAGACTTAAAATATTGTAGTTTATAATGAGTAGTCTGTAAACTGATGTTTTCTTAGTGCTCTATCCATTTTAAATGTCATCACTAAAACCAACATTGTTGATTTACATTCTGTTTCAAACTTTAAATACTAGAAGTGTCTGGAAACTCCCTAAACTGAAGATTTTCCATGGTAGCCCCCACCCCCTAAAATACCCCTTCCCCTTGAGATCCAGCAGGCTCCCCTTTCAGCATATCTTCTTTCAGATCCAAAATCAGCTCTAGTATCTCAAACAAAATGTACCGCAAAGTGCAATTCACTTTGTTTTTCAGCAAAAGAGATGTGATGTAAAGATTTTCAAAGTTCATCAGTCCGGGAATGTATTGTTCCAGTGCATTGTGAGCCATTCTATTCCCTCGGAAACATGCCAAAACTCCTTCAGACAGTGTCATTCTTGGGCACAGTTTGGGCCATTGCTTCGGTTCAAAGAATTTGCTTTCTTTAAGAAACTGCCAAACTGCTGCCCAAGATGCATGGTCCTGAGGAGGTTGGACTTGGTCCATTCCCACATCAAGATTCTCCATACCTCCAATAAACATGTAACACATTTTCAACTATCTTTGTCTGTTTGTTTGCTGTAACTTCATTGTTTTCAGACATGGTATGATTTGAAGTGAAGTAGCACCTATAGTCAGGAACAGCTTGATTCAATTCTATTAATTCAGCCACCACATTACAATGACTCTTGTATTCATAACAAATACTGCTACTACAAATAGTTCTTGTCATTGTCACTATATAATTAAATAATTCCAATGGATTGTTATATCTCCATACACATAACTTCATACACATAACTTTCCTCGCGTCTGAATTTAGGTGATTACATGTATCATTTTCAGTACCTGTAATTACCAGTAGTATAATAGAGGCATAGCTGTAATTATTAAAGGTAGATCTCTATTATCGTTATTCTTGTTCATGAAAAGGTATTAGGTGCTTTATTTGTATAAATCCCATTGAATTTAAAAAACTGTAGAATTTATAGCAGAAGGGCTACATGGGGCTAATATGGATAGTATAGAAACAATTGAGCTCACATTTATATAGGCCAGTTGCTTCTTTTTTTAATACTGGGGAAAAGTATCTCTGGATTTGAATCAACCGTGAAGCAAACATTTGTCTCTGAAGCTATCATTTTGATGACTGTGTGTTTTGTTTGCCTATCAAATTATTTTTTAGATCTGCTTTTAAAATATCAACTTAAGAATGAACTATATGGAGCACCTGAAATATACGAAACACCTCTCTCCTGATAACTTAGTTTAGAATTTCAACTAGGACTTGGAATACAAACAGGGAACAGCTAAATAGAAGATGGTTTATGAAGCCATAACCAACACACTGATTATGTAGAGATATGTGATGGCTTGAGAATGTGTGTGCGCATGTATCTGCGTGTATGTGTAGATAGTATGTTGCATACCATCAGTAACATTTAATTTCAGATTCTCTAACAACCTCTTTAAAGCCTTTGAGCTTGGGAAAATGGTTCAAAATTACAACTTCTATTCTCAGCAACATTTGATACCATGGCTAAAGTTCAGGTAGTTGTCAACTTATAACCATTCGTTTAGTGACTTTGGAGTTATAACGGCATTGAAAAACTTCACTGATGACTTGTTTTCACACTTAATGAGCACTGCAGCATCCCTATGATCTCATGATCCAAGTTTGGGCGCTTAGTCATTGCCCTGTATTTATGACAATTGCCCTTTCCTGGGATCATGTGATCACTGTTTGTAACCTTACCAGTCTGCTTCCAACAAGCAAAGTCAATGAAGAAAGTCAGATTTGCTTAACAAATGAAGTGGTTCACTTAACAACTGTGGTAAAAAAAAAGGTTGTAAGTGGAGCAAAACTCACTTAACAACTGCCTTGCTTAGCAACAGAGTTTTTGGGCTGAATTGTCATAAATTTAGGACTATCTGCATCTCTCTATATATCAGAAGACATAATTTCCAGATATGGGATTACCATATAAACCCAAAGGATTACCTGGGATATCACAAAGTTCTATCCTGTAATTTGGGGTTTCTCAAATTGTGACTCAAATTGTGTACCAGGAGATCGTAGGTAACAGAGAGATTGTAAACTTTTTTTTAAAACTCATTAGGTTTACATAGATAAAGCGTGAGGGCAATCAAAACTCACTTCCCCTTTTCCTGGAAAAGCCTTGAGCTGGCATATACAGAGAAAATAGTTGAGCAAACCTGGAAAGATTTTGATTGGCAGCTGATTTCTTGCAGGCTGATGACTCCTGGCATGATATGGAATAGCACATCCATGGTCTCTGATCTGCTTATAGAAGTGTACATGTTAGTGAAATTCAATATATTTTATCCATTAGTTTATATTTTTAAGTTTTTTGTTAGGTGGTAAGAAATTTTTTTAAAGAAGACTACTGATATTGCTACTAAAAGCACACCTAAATCTAGAAGATATGATATGTTATGTATCTTTTAATAAGTGGCATATTTGTTTATTCCTCAATATTCATCGCACTTAAGGGGGAAGTCATCTAAATTGATAGATTGTTTTAGGGAATTATATCACAAAAATTGGGAAACACAGTAGCATGATTTTTAATTTCCATATGAAGAAAATCATTGGAACTTTTAGCTGGGAAGTTGCCAATAAGTGTAACTAAATGTCATTATAAAACTAAAATGAAAAGGAACAGTCAGGGCCCTTCATTAAATAGGGATAAAATATTTTAATATATTTATGTGACACATAACATACAAAAAATTGTTTCATATTGACTGTTTAAAATAGTGATACTATTGTTCCTCTTTCTGCATCTATTTATAACATTTTTTTCTAGCCTCTACCCCATTATTAATACATATCAAACTCTTATTTATTTTCTTTAATGTATCAGAAACATTTTAGATACCTGAATTTTTATATCCCTTGCTGTTCCTACTCTTCTTTTACTTTATCAACAAAACAAGGTGCCTAACAGGTGAATCATTCAATTGCAATACATTTGGCTGTTGAAGATATAAAATACAGGAAGCTAACTTCATCCTGGTCTTCCTAATCCATCACTTTCATATTTCCTTTGTGTATTTTACTAAAATTGGCTAGGTATGAGTCACATCGGGTTTTTTGAAAAAAACAACAGTATTCTGTTTATTCCAACACGATCTTTCTGATCATTAACGGATATAAGCATACCCTTAGAAGTTGTGATAAAAGCTTTAAACAATGTATATGTGGGTGTCTAAAGTGACATGCACATGCAAGCAATTCTTAAAAGTTCAAGCAGTTGCTATTTAAAGGATGGCAAAGAATAAAATCAAGTGAGATTACAAGATGAAGACTTCCAATGGAATTTGTTTCCTCCTTTATTAGTATTTTATATAGGAATGTACAATTAAATGCCAAGTTCCTGTTGGTTTTTTTTTTAATAGTCTATTTTGCTGTACTGACTTGTAGAGTGTTATGTAATGACATGCCTTTCTGTACTTCACATCTGTTAAGTCATAGTATCAGTAGGTGTAGGAAGAACAAAAGGCCGTGTTTGAATTTACTGCTGTTTATTTCTGGGGACAGAATAATTAAAGCTTGAGCTAAATTTTCATCTATACTGTGCAATAACTTTTCAACTGAATGTGTCAATATCTAAAGACTGAAATGCTATTTATGCTATAATATAGGTACAGATCCATTCTCACAGAAATTCTAGGTGAGATGGATAAATAGGAGAATCTATTTTAAACATATACAAACAATCATTAGAAGAAAATTCCAGTAGATGGCTGTGGATCAGCCCCATTCTCTCAATCCATCATATTCAATGCATTAGTATATGGGCATTACTGTATGTGTGCTACTGTAAACTTCTTGAAGAAAGGCAAGATTATAATGTAATGGGAATCAGCAAATGTTGTTGTTACAGTTTTGTTCTTAGTTTAACTTGTCAGTCTACACAGATCAAACTGAGCATTGTTCTCTAGAGCAACTTGCATCTTGTCTTAAAATGGCACACATCCATAATTCATAATGAAGCCAAACAACACTACATCAAAACTAACCTTTGGATAATCCACAACACAATGTTAATGTGCCCTATTGTCAGGTGAGCATATTAGAAATAGGAGACCAAATTGTTACAGAAACAAATAGCTGGTGGATGTATTCTCCTTCAAGTTACAGCTTTTCTTTAGATTTGTTCCAACTGGAATTTCTTCAGCTTATAAGTTAAGCAATGTTAGTTAAGGAGGAAATGCCACCCTCACCTAAACAAAATTACTAGACCAGTGTTTTTGAAACTTGGCACTTTTAAGATTGTGGACTTCAACTCCCAGAATTCCCCAGCCAGCATTTCAGGGAGTTCTGGAAGTTAAAATCTACACATCTTAAATTTGCCAAGTTTGAATCATACTGTTCTGGACTAAAGCACTGTTTCATCATTTGTACAGGAGAACAGCAAATGGTCCCAATGTTTCTGCAGATAACTAACTTGTTCTATTAATACTGTATGATGTATTTTCTAACTCGCATGTCACCGTTGCTATGCATATTTAAACATGTGTACTTCCTTTGTCCCTCAATTTAAAAGATTTTTGAATGATAGCTTTTGGAAAATGTAGTACTTGATTTCCATTAATCCATGCCACCATTAATGTTTAGAAATGACATTGACTATTTACTTGAATGAATCTAGAACTTGAAATACACACACAAATTTTCAGTAAGCAAATACATGCACTCTGATGAATATGACTGCTTGACAGATATTTCCAATATTGCAGGTGTCAGCCAGAGATAGAATATACATTGGAGAGATGTTGTTTCTCATATACACAAAGACAGATACTATCAGACCACTGGAGATAGAAAATTAGAGTGATTTTAAACTAAGGGTAGAATTCTAGAGAAGATGTAGTTAGGATAAGGAAATAACAGATTTTATTCCCTTTTCTCTTGGTTTAAAGTCTGAAATTGCAGGACAAAGATAAATTGAAGTCAAAAAGAAGAAAATACATAAAATGCTAAAAAATGGTACATTTTCGTACAATATTCTTGTAATCTGTAAATGAAGCAATAATGAATCACTTTGCTATAGGGCAAATAATATAATTATATGCTGCCCTTTTTCAAAGACTCAGGATGGCTTACAACATATAGAAACAGATACAATATACAATATTTTGCATTTTTACAGCAATAGCCATCATTCTTATGTATATACCTACTTATTAGGGCATTTGCCCCCCCCCAAGTGGTGTTTTACAAAGTCACCTTATTGCCCCCAACAATCTGGGTCCTCAGTTTACCTACCTCGGAAGGATGGAAGGCTGAGTCAACCTTGAGCCTGGTGACATTCGAACTCACCTTAATTGCAAGCTAAGTGCTACATAACAGCACTTTAATCCTCTGCACCACCAAGGCTCTTAACATGTGGCTGACTGCAACAGACCAGTCTAGTCTCTCCAACACGTTTAGCATTAATGCTGATGGTGGCAGATAGTATGAATTGTAGTCCATCTTTTTCTAAAAATTACATGTTGCAATTTCTGAGAAAAAATTGCAAAAAGAAAACAAACGAGCCCTCAAACATTCAGAATAGATAACATTAGAAAAGTAGGTGGACATACTTTTATGTAATTACTTTTTTCTCCTCTGTAAAAGGAAAAAAGGGCTGTAGAATTTAAATTCCTGCTTTTGGCATTCTAGATCCAATTCCTTTATTTGGGGGCTAATTCTGCATTAATACTGTTACTATAGATCAATTTTATTCTTTTCTTTGGAGTGATGTTTGTACTTGTCAGCTCTTTCATGGTGGATTTATTTGGAGCATAGAATAAATGATTAAAAGTGTAGGTTGTGGGGAAAAAGTAGGATAAAGAGTGCCTAAGATACTTGACTATTCGGGGACTGGCAGGTTCAAGAAATACTAAAAACAAAAGTCTATCACAAAGTGAAAGGGCATCCCTGTCCTACCAGAGAGGGTTTTAGAAGTGAAAAGAAAATTAGCTTTGTGGAGGAGTAGACAAGTCAGAATGCTACAGCAACAGGTTATGCTTGGTTAACCTCCCCAGATCTGTACAGTCACCCAACTGAAGACTGCCCTAAAGACAAAGCAGCAAAAAAGTAACATTACTTTAAAACTAAAAATAACCCAAAATGTCTGGAAACAAACTGACTGTGGGATGCTTACTCATGGGCAAGAGCCATTCATGAAAAAAAGAAGGTTTATTTAAAGAACAATGGTAATAGGTTGCATTCTTCCTCAAACTGATTAGCACACTGACTCACTCCTGTTAAAGCCTCAAGAACGGTGATCTTAGGTGAAATTATTGTTTAC
The DNA here is from genome assembly GCA_032468015.1 of Mimophis mahfalensis. Lineage (NCBI taxonomy): Eukaryota > Metazoa > Chordata > Lepidosauria > Squamata > Mimophis > Mimophis mahfalensis. The sequence continues at coordinate 363,125 of JANHFR010002096.1, read as the reverse complement.
CTCCTACCTTTATACTTTTCTACTTCACTACGTGCATTTCCGGAAGAGCTAACAGAATTACAGAAAAAATAACACTTAAACAATTAAGATAGCTAAAGAATAGGATGGCAGAGATCAAAGTAATATAAAAATATATAGTAAGAAGAGGAAAAGATTGTGTGTGAGAATAATAATCTTTGTTCTTTATCCACTAGTCTTCCACAACCCAATACCAAATACAGATAGTCCTCAACTTACAGTTCATTTAGTGACTGTTCAAAGTTACAATGGCACTGAAAAAAAGTGACTCATAACCATTTTTCACAGTTATGCCCTTTGAAGCATCTCCATGATTATGTGATCAAAATTCAGATGCTTGGCAACTGGTTCATACTTAGAACCATTGCTGTGTCCCAAGGTCATGTGATCACCAGAAGATTTGGAACCTTCTGAGACACGAAATCCGTGGAGAAGCCAGATTCGCTTAACAACCCATGTTGCTATCTTATCAACTGCAGTGATTCACTTAACAACTGTGGCAAGAAAGGTTGTAAGATGAGGCAAAATTCACTTAACAATATCTCACTTAACAGTAGAAATTTTGGAGTCAATTATGGTTGTAAGTTGAAGATGACCTGTATTGGTTTGAAAATGCAAAAATCAGATGTGAAGTACCTGTATATATATTTTTCTTTTTTCTAATTGCAAGTTCTAGAAAACAACTTAGGAAATGTTGCTGTGTATAGTTACACCTCTTCTAGATGAACACGTTGTATCTTTAACTCTAAATGCCTTTTAAACAAGGTCAATTCCTACTTGTAATTTACCACATCCTTCTGCTACTATTGGTTGGAAGATGGATAGATGGAGCCATGGCCGAATGTATAAAGATGAAACTGAGAAGCGGTGTGAAATATTAGGAGGGCGAAAGAAAAGAATAAAATGGTAGTGAGAGCTAGTATTTTAATTATGTATCACTTTTAACAGTGTTATGTATTCTTGGTCCAGTAAGTGCTGATTATGCAACGTATTCTTTTCTACTTGTGCTAATAAACATAGCCAAGAATCTAGGATGGAAAATAATATTTATATACAATACACACACATATATATAATATAAGTAGATTCACCATCACTGTATTTAACAATTGTAACTGATTTCATAATTGTTAATAACAACATCAGTCATTGTGAGAGCCAGATTAGTGTAGCCGTTAAGGCACTCAACTCAAAATAGAGGAACTTGAGTTCTAGTCCTGCCTTTCACAAGGACGTCAATGAAAGGACTTTGGAGAATTCATTCTCTTGATCTGGGAAGAAGGAAATGGCAAACCTCTTCTGGAAAATGTTGCCTAGAAAACTGCCTAGACTTCTGCAGGTAGTTTCCAGAGTCATGTCTTATTCAAAGATTGTGCACATGTGCGCATACAAAAAAGTAACAATATTACAATACTACTACTAAAAAACCTCCCTCCCTGAATATAAATAGTTGGTGTAAACAAAGGGAGTAAGGAATAAATGTGAAGAAGAGCTTTGCATATTTTGATTTTGTCCAATATTTTTATCCCTGAATCAAGACTATTAATTAAGCCACATTGTCAGCTTTAGAAGCCATTTTTCTTAGAAGCTTCCATGCTGCCAAATTTTAGTGCCTGGGAAATTGGGAAGCCGGATTTTAGAGAGAGGTGAACGTTTAGACATAACAATGTTCTTCTTCAGAGCCAAGGCCGTGCCATCCTGAATCTGGGATAGGAGTGGTTGAAGGAATGTCTCCAGTTGGGATGACCAGTGATTGGACCATTTGATGGACTGATGGGTGCAGGAGATGGGTTTATTTTAATCTACGAAGGTAAAACCCAGAACTATCAGATTTGGGTTTTCCCAGATGTGCCAACATGACTTTTCTAAACAAGTTCTTCCTTGGATGAACTTTGTCTCTGAGTGCTGAATGGATATGGGGAAGTTTCTTTGGAATGCTGACACAGAAGTTGATAGTAATCATCTGTGCTTTGATATGTGATGTTTAATGAGTAACTAGGAAATCTCCTTTTTGAAAATTTAGAAGCATCAGTTGATATCCCATTGCAGTCTTCCCAGAGTTTTCCAACAGTTCTTTTTTGTTATAACAGGAAATCCATTCAGGGGGGAAAAAGAGAACATAATAGCACCATAACATTTCAGATGTGGTTTGAGAAATGTGTAATGGAGATGTGAAAAATTCTCCCTGGGGAAAGGCAGGTCCTATATGAGAATTTTCCAGTGTATTGCTGATCATGCACATCAAGTTTCATTTTGTATTCTGTACTGCAAATCGTTTCCCGTGATCTATTGGCTCTCAGTCTTAATGAATTCCTTCCTGGAATGACATTTTCTCAGCCCACACAATTCAATTACTTATTTAATTAGGAGATTAAATTGGAAACAACAGGGCTTCTAAATACACTAACATAAATTAAGTCAGTAAATACAGCCTTTTTGTAAGGCTGAAATCCTCTAGTCCGGAGATGGGCATTTGTGAGTCATATGCAGCCTTTGTGTTTCCTGATTCCATTTTTTTGGACCCACAAAAAATCAGCCATATTTTGGCAGAGACCTACAAAAAGGGAATAGCATGATTTCCCAACATTTTTGAGGCGCAGGTGAGCTGGGCCTGTCCCATTGGGGGTGAGATGCTTCCTAAGGTAACTTGGATATATACCATGCAGGACTTTAAAGATAATGACCTTATTCCTTAAATGGTTGCATAGTGTAGTTTTGCAGCACTCAAATAATTTTATCTTTGAAATTACTGAGCAAACCCCTTTTCTATAGTGGATTAAAAAGCATTTCCTTACCTTGATTCCACAGTATAGGCAATGTTGCCGCAGAACCTTAAGTCATAGCAATAGCAATTAGTGCCATCTAGGGGCAAAAGTATGAATTCTGCAGATAAGTATTTATGGTTTAATTAATTGTCAATAGTGTTAATGACTTCTTTTGTTTTGTGTAATCTTACTTTTAAGCCATAAATTATCTTTGGATAATAATTTATCCTGTAAAACAGCTTGTAAAAACAACAACAACAACAACATAAGTTGTGTAGTCGGAATGTAATAAACTCTGCATAAATAGGTGCTTCGGCATGCATGAATTGTATACTATGTCTATATTTTGAATTTACTGCCGATAAATTTCTTTGGAGAACCCTGAGTTTTTAGTATTATGAGAGCTGGAAGAGGCTTCTTTTACTCTAGTTGACCACACCATACCTCATTTTGTAAACTGTCACCATGTGTTCTCCTAGCCACAATGGCTGTTTCTCAACAATTTTTTTTCCTTCCATGCCCTCTTCCAACCTTGTTATTTTCCCGTGCCACTCACCCTGACTCACTCTGCTTCCCCCATGCGGATCCTGTTACTGGATACAGACATGGGATTGTAACTGGTGCATTTTCTGGCACCTATAAGACAGTATTTACAGTATAATACAATTTGCTTTTCTGTGCCTCTTCAGTTCATGCTGTGGTCCTCTGTTACATGTTTTTCACCTGTGGCCCCCTTGAAATATCCCAGGGCCTTAACCTGGTTGAATACTACTCCAGGTTATGAAGGTAGAAACTCTGTATAGTTCAAATTGTTCCACTGATTTTATATATTCTTTGTTGCCTCTAGTTTTTCAGTTTTACTTTCTAAGTTGGTTTTTTTTTAGCTTCTTTATTTGGGATATCTGCATCTGAATAATTCTCTGGTGTTTACTACATCATTTTGATTATTTATCTGCCAATCAGGTTAATTCTAAGAGTGCATTCTAATTACATATTTAGAATAGTAACTCATTTGGAAACTAGATATTTGTCTCTTGTGTTCACAGCCCTTTCACATACAGATCCCTCTGCAACCCCACTTCATTTCAGCACTTGGATTTAAGTGGATAAAATCCAGCTGTTATTTCTAGACAGCTTGAAACCCATAATGAATGTGTGCAAATTATCCTGAGGTAAATCTAATGATAAATCCCAATCTAACTTTTTGGTACTTTACCCTAAGCAAGTGTTTCTCAACCTTGGCAGTTTGAAGATGCGTGAACTTCAGGCTGGGGAATTCTGGGAGTTGAAGTCCACGCATCTTCAAACTGCCAAGGTTTTGGGCAAGCTTAATATTTCCCTTCTGCACTGTACTTACATTACACAGATGACTAGTTCCCATGTGTCAACTCTTTTCCATCAGTAAATTCAAATATCATTAACAGTTCTATCCAATTTCACCAAAAGGTCCCTAAAGGCTTCCAGTATTTTATCAGAATGTTTATTATCTGGTCAAATAAGCTAATTTTACTTTATTTTATTTTGTGCAATATTCTTCTGCCCCTTAATTTAACATTTGAGATCCATATCATCATCTTCCCATCCTAGATTTTTTTTAAGCTTGAACATCCTTCTCTTATAAGTCCAATAAGTAGGCCATTGCGTGGGTTATTTTCCGTTTGTTGATTTAACAACCTCTATTTTATTTTCCAAAACATTCTACTTCCACTTTAGTTTGGTTTACCACCCCATTCAGTTGTCAACCGTTCTTCCAAATTATTTTCCATCTCAGCTTCTGTCTCTTCTTTGAGATCTCTTTTAAATGATACATTCACATAAGCAGATATTAATGCAGTTATGTAACTATGATACATTCACATAAGCAGATATTAATGCAGTTATGTAACTATGATTTTTCCCAGTTCCTTAAAGAGCCTTTGAAATGTCTCAACCTTTGACATTTCTGTACGTTCACTGTTTTTCATCAAGCACAAAAATTAAAAGGCTTTTTCTTTTTTGCCTTTCTCTACTCCTTAAATCTCTAGTAATCTATATTTCCATGATCATGTGATCTGTCTCAGATTTCCTTTATTTTTATATTTTGCAAAGTCCAACAATTATTATCTGATATAAAATTCCTAGAAAGTAGTTTTGCATTTATGACTGCAAAAACTAGAAGAGCACTAGATGGCAGCAGTGAGATACAGAAATACAAACACACACACACACACACACACACACACACACACACAAACACAGACAGACAGACACACACAAACGTGTATATGTATGTATGTATGTATGTATGTATGTATGTATGTATGTATGTAATTGCTACAATTTAATGGTTGCCTTGACCTGGGAGTTCTAAGAATATTGACCTATAAAAGCTCTTGACATTAAGACCATTCACTCTTAAGTATACATGCTCACTATTACAGCTCAAGAGACTGAACTAAGTAGAGAAGCAGTCATACTCCTAGAAATTCCATAGCTATATACATAAAACAGAGGTGTGGTGAGGTATATGTGTGTGTATGTGCTCTATACACTCCTACACGGAGCAACCAGTCTCGCCTAGACTTGGCACATACATACCTTGGTGTTGTGAGATTAGCACTGGGGGTGTGTGGTCACGAAAGCCTTTGAGTGGTCTTCCCCCCCCCAAAGGGGGGAAAAGTGGACATTTCACTGCCTCATGGACATTTTGCTTGCAAGCTCTATTGCACATGTGCAGATGGTTACCAGGCAAGGCATGCAAATTGGAGGCTCTCCAGCCAAAGAGGCAAGGAAATCGGGCAAACAGTGCTGGGAATTGTAGGCTGAAGCATTGTCATAAATACCTGGGCAAAGCCAGGTTATCAGCTAGTTTTTGTATAAGCCTTGATTTATTATAGTCTTATTCTAATAAAGTTATATTTATTACATCCATCTTGAAGCTTTACTTGATTAGATCATTCCCATAAAGACAACGTAATGACAGATTTTCAAGTTCTTAATAATGTTTTAGCAGCAAAGAAAAGCAATGATAATTTTTTAAGTCAATTTAATTTAATTAGATATCAAATGAATATATATAGGGTCTGACAAACTCACAAATCTGATGAGGTAGTAAAATAGAAATGGGAGGCTTTTGAGAGGGAAACTACTGTAGTCTATTTTTCTCACTTAAGCCCCAAGTCTTCCAGAAACCATTAAAAAAAATGCCATCAGAATCTAGCCACTTCTGTCAAATGTTGACAATACAATTTTGATCCGTTTTAGAGGAAAGCAGTAAAGTCTGAAATATCTATTAGAATGACTTAAATTATTAGCTGCCCATTATAGTCTACCTATATATTTGCAAACAAACGAAGATGTTACAACTGCTTGTAATTAACCTCTTATTACCCACATCAATTAAATCTGAATAAATACTAGAATTTCTGAAATAAACTGGCACCCTTCATAGAACAGAATGTGCAAAGTAGCATTGAAAGTATTAAAATATATTTCATGAAGTTGAAAATACAATAGAATAACATGTAATAACAATACTGACATTTATTAAATTAGGTAAACCAATGGCTAGGATGCATTGGAGCAATAACCTGTGTCAAGTGTCTTAGGCTGATTTAAACAACAGAGCAATTCAAATTGTGTACATAAATGGCCATGAGGAACTCACAATTTGTTTTAAGTGCTACTGCAGTATGTCCCTTTTAATCATCAAATTGCTTCACATGCAAATATTTGCAGTCATCAAGCCTGGATGTTACCAAATGATGAATTGTGAGATCACTTTTCCCCTTTAAGGAAGGCAGACAATGAAAATAAGATTTAACTTCAGGACCCCAGGTATCCAAGCAACGGAAATAATTTCACCAAGATATTGCAGATCGACAGACAGATGCTATACATAGCAGCTGAAGGACAATGGAAATATGCTCCAATGTCTGCCCATGTATTTGTGCATGGGTGTATATCTCTACACACGCACACAAAAGGAAGCCCTATACCAATCTAATGCTATAGTCAGGGACAATGTGAAATAAACAGATATTCCAACTTTCTCTAAACAAAGGAGGGGGGGACAGAGTCAGAAAGGTTTTTGCCTCTGCGACCATGCTGTTTTACATCTTATTCTGTCTGCTCTAACTCTTCTGCTTCCTCAGAGTATACAATATACAGTACACAGAGTATATAATATTACAGTACACAGGAACTCTAATCCCAGACTTCAAGGCTGCAGTCTGCTTCCCCAAACTCCTGAAGATGTTCCGACAAAAAGTGGTGATGTCATGGAAGTGGAATGAGAGAATTTGCCCGTTGTTAGTTTGTTTAATAACAGAAGCAAGAACACCTATAAACAGAGGGACAAATTGCTTTTATTTCAACAGCCAACACTGCAATAGCTAAAAAGGAGCAGGCATAAAATTCCCTTATACAGGACCATGCATATCAAAACGCACACATAATCCATGAGGTCAGAGATAGTGTGGTTTACTGTGCAAGCCTATTTTGAAAATGAAATCTTACTGTGCTTAGTGTGCTAAGTTCCCAGTAATCAGAGACCTTGTGACAGTAATCATCTGACTGTGACTGGCTGAAGTCAAACCAGGAAGTAAGAAGGAAAAGAAATGTGCTTTGATTTTTTTATTCTTGTGGTTTATTCTGAGTAATTTAACTCCAAGAGCAGCTCCCTTGGGATAAAAGCACATTTTGCAAAGGGAATGGTAGAGGGATGTGGTCATCTTTAGCTATTAAATATACCAAGGGAAAACATGAAACTCCAAAGGGGCCAGAGTCCCATATATTCCCCTTGGTATCAAGTGACATTTGTTAAAGTATCCTTTACAAAGGATGAAAAGTGCAGCAAGGAAGAGAGAACAAATATTTTATTTTTTATAGTTAGCAAATAGAAGAAAGTAAGAGATAACCAAAGGTGCCAAATTGTGCCCTTTTGTATGAACTGTACATCTTAGAGACGAGGGGAGATAGTCAAGGGATGTACCGTACTCATTTAAATGGGCCACAAGCTCTCACACTGTTTCAATTAAGCAAGTGTATGTTGTCATATAGCTCCAAGGTATATAATAGAACCTTTTTCACAGTGCTTCTAAAACTACACCCTCCCTTTTATTAGGGGCTGCCACATGGAGTTCATTTCACATTTCTGTCATAATGTAAGCAGTATAGAAAAAGTAGTCTTCTTTTTTGGATTCTGGATCTATGTACCTATTTCATAATTGACTGAGGATGTACTATTTGCTTAAAGCTGCTATCACAATCCACCTACTATTGCAATAAAAAGTCTGTATCATGTCATGAAGGAGGAGAGTGCAAAAGTTGGCTTGAAACTCAACATTAAGAAAACTAAGATCATGGCATCCGGCCCTCTCA